>SNQJ01S0163211.1:39974-56399 GCA_010110895.2 Picea sitchensis | reverse complement strand
ACTTGGCACATGGTTGGATGCACTTGTTTATGGTACAAGTTGATTACAGGTTGGTGCATGGTTGATGCACTTGTTTATGGTACATGTTGATTACAGGTTGGTGCATGGTTGATGCACTTTTTTGTGGTACAGGTTGATTACAAGTTGAGGTACATGTTGATCCATGGTTGGTGCATGGTTCAGACTTATTGGTACAGGTTTATAGTGGTATATCTCATGGTGATAGTGTGACAATGGTTCCATCATTCTACTTCTACTTCAAGGTGGCAGGACGGGGCAAGGACAGGTGATTGTAGCCACCTTCCGGTTGTAGCCGGAGAACATTGGGGGTTGTAGCCTCCTTCTAGTTGTAGCCAGAGATTTGTGGAGTTGGAGCTTCCCTCAGGTTGTATCCTGAGAAACAAGGGGGTTGGAGCCTCCTTCCAGTTGCAGCTAGAAAACAAAGGAAGTTGGTGCTTCCAATGAATGTAATTCTTCAAGACATATAAGAAAAAGAATTTTGTGGTTTTATCCCGATTTGGGTTTCTACGTAAAACACTGGTGTATTGTGGATGTGTGTGATTGTTTATTTATTACTGCTCATTATTGGATAATAATTCTACATTGATATAACATTTGAAGAAAAAGGATTATAATTACGTTATTACTGATTCACCCCCCCTCTCAGTAATCCAACACGTTTTTCCAACCCAACTGCATGATCTTCCCGAGAATTACAACCAGAGGATTAAACTCTATGATGTTGAAGGGAACCTTTCAACCCATAATCATCTGGATTGATTCACCGACTTCGTCGACCTAGAAGAGGTAGACTATGCAGCCGCAAAAATGAGGTTGTTCTCACAAATTTTTGTGGGGGAGGTGAGGAAGTGGTTCAAATTCCTATGAACAACAAGTATCCAAGACTTCATCACATTTGAAACATATTTCATCAATATATGGGGAGACAAGAAGAACCCCTTGTAGTTGTTGATGCAGTAAAATAATATGAAGAAGGCACTGGAGGAGACAGTGCAAGAATTCTCAGCCCATTTCATGAAGGTATATAACTCGATTCCTGCTTAGCCCATTTCATGAAGGTATATAACTCAATTCCTGTAGAAGTCCATCCACCTCCCAGGGCTGTGCAGTTGTGATACGTTGACTCCTTTGACAACGAATTCACTTTTCTATTGAGAGAAAGAAGATCAACAAACCTGGACGCGATAATGAGCAATGTGATTGAAGTTGAGGTAAATATGATGGCATCGGGGAAGATCAAATAGAGATTCAACAGAGGTGATAAGAAGCCCGAAGGAGATGCGCATCCATCCACGTCGAGATCCGCAAATGAAAAACTCGACTTAATGATGAGAACCATGGAGAAGCTAATGGAGAATATGTATGTAGGAAACAGACTCGTCGCCCGAGAACAACATGACCCCTAGCCCAGAAATTAGAACCTCAGGAGGGGTCAAGTTCCTCAGATCAGACAAAGGGAACAGAGGGAGCAGAGAGATCAAGGAGAACAACATATAAGGCCTCTGTTCCAAAACAACTATGTAGATGAAGAATTCGATCAAATGTTCGAAGACCGAATGCATTGTTGCGATGACAAGAATCTACGTGTATTTCTGACAAAGAGTGAACATGACTGGTACATGAGCATAAACGACAGTTTTATGATGGATACGGATGATTCATGGATTGGGGAAACTGATGGCGCGTTTTCCTGGAAAACAGAAGAGTTCAGAAAAGGTTATCAGAATGCCATCATGCAATTTCAGAAGAAATATAACCTCAGGAGCAAGAAAGCGTCCACTAAGCCTCAACAGACTAATCCCATAAGGAAACCTCCAGAAAACACCCCTTACACAAGCCTACCAAGGCCAGACAACATGAACAAGGATGCGATGGATAATGCAAAGTCGAAGCAGGAGGCCCCAAAGAAAACTCCAGAACCAAGCCAATAAGCGGGTGGAAAAGAGGTAGAGAAAGTTTGTCCTCCCTTTAACTTTGAAAATGAAATGGATAAAATCAAAATCTCTATCCCTTTCAACAAAATTATCAGAAAGGGTGAATACCGAGAGAAAATTATTAAAATGTTGAAAATGGGAGGGACCCCTGACACTTTGAATGTCCAAGATGATCACCCCGCTATCCTGTTTGGTCTGCGCGTTGAAGAGACAAGTGATATTGAGGATGTCCCTCTGTTCTACATCAGTCTGAAGTTCCATGATATGATCGTGCATAATGCCATTCTAGATTCAGGTGTGTCACACAACCTCATTCCAAAGGTGATCATGGACGAATTGGGTCTGGACATAACCAGACCTTATAAGGACCTTTTCTCTTTTGACTTGAGGAAAGTCAAGTGTTTTGGCCTCATCAAAGACTTGGTCATTTCATTGGCCCAGATTCCTTCAAAGAACATGGTGATGGACGTGGCCATGGCAGATATATCCCCTAAGTTTGGCATGTTTTTTTCTAGGTCATGGGATGTGAAGTTAAAGGGGACCTTGCAAATGGACATGTCATACGCCACCATTCCTATATTTTTCCAATACAGATGGTTTTATATAGAAGTTCTACTGAAATACATGGTGAGCAGCAAGACGTAGCCAAATAACCATCCCATATACTCTATCAACACTAAGGTTGGTTCTTCTATATTCTACAATGACCTAAGTTTTGAAGAAGAAGAGTCGACAACCATCATGACAACCGATGAGGAAACCACACGGAATGCAACAGAGTGCGCCGACTCGGAGGATCGCTTGGAAAAATGGATATGGAACATGAGTTTCGATGGCACGATCAACAAATAATGGGATAGGGCCACATGTGGGTAAGCCCCCCTGAAATGGGCACAAAGTTGCGCTCATACAGGCTCGTGTTCAAATGCACAAACATCATGGTCGAGTATGAGGCATTGATTTTGGGCCTGAAGGTGTTGAAATATTTAGGTGCAAAGAGGATAATAGTGCATGGAGACTTTGAATTGATCATAAACTAGGTTAAATTCATATATCATACAAATCACCCCAGGCTAAGAGAATACATAAACTTGGCGTTGGACCTCCTTGAGGAATTTTCGGAGTATGACATATCTCTTATCCCAAGGGAGAAAAATCAGATCGTTGATGTGTTGGCCACCTCGGCCTGGGTTTTTAAAATCCATATTCCCAAACAAACAATACGAGATTGAATTCAAACATAGGCCGACAGTGCCTAATAATATCAAATACTGGCAGGTGTTTGAGGACGACAAGCAGGTAGAAATATTTCTTTAGATGAGTGACAAGTTCGCTAACATAAACATTGATGACGAATGTTGTTGCGACGAAGATGGGAGCATGGATGTGCATAGTAATGATGACCCTTTACAGAACCATATCACGGGAATGGACATAATACAACTGAATAATAACATCATTCTGAAGGGGCTAGTGCCGCTAGAAAATCTATTTGATAAAAATGACATGGCTAAAAACCCCAAGATCACTGCAAACGAAGAGAACGTGGAAGACTGCAACATCAGGACTGAGGAGAACCCTAAAATGATCAAGTTATAAAAAATGCTCAACCCAGAGGTCAAGCAATACCATGTCAAGTGCATGAAGGAGTTCCCCGACGTTTTCTCATTGAGCTATGATGATTTGAAGGTGTATGACAATAAGGTGATCCAAGATGTTATCCCTCTCAAGGAAGATTAGAAACCTTTCAAACAGAATCTGAGATGGATAAACCCCTTGTTACTACCGTAGATCGAGAAAGAGGTAAAGAAACTTTATGACGCTAAGTTTAGTGTTTCTTTGCGATTCTCTAAATGGGTAGCTAATTTGGTGCCTGTAATAAAGAAGAGTGGTGAGATAAGACTGTGTGTAGACTTCCGAAATTTAAACAAAGTGTCCCTCAAGGATCACTACCCTCTTCCCAAAATGGATTATATCCTGCAAAAGGTGGTGGGGTCCCAGAAGATGTCCATGTTGGATGGTTTTTTAGGGTATAATTAGATCATGGTCCACCTAGATGACAGAGAAAAAAAAACTTTCACAACCTCATGGGGAACGTTCATGTATGCCAGGATGCCCTTCGGCCTGATGAATGTTGGAGCCACTTTCTAGAAGGAAATGGACATCACGTTTTTCAATGAAAAGGATAGGTTCATTGTGATCTATCTCAACGAAATCACTGTATGATCTGACTTTGAATAACAACACCTCGAGCATCTGAAGAAAGTTTTCTAGAAGTGCAGGAAGTTCGGCATATCGCTAAATCCAAAGAAATCACATTTCGGGGTGGAAGAAGGGAAGTTGTTGGGACATATTATCTCAAGGGAGGGCATTAAAAATGAGGATTTGAGTCCAAGGCTTTGGGAAGCCATGATGGATAGCTAAATTGAAGAGCTTATGTATGTGAGGGATGAGGATGGGTCCTCCAAATTTTAATATTCCATCCTGGTAACCTTCGTTGTCCTTAGCTTTTCCTTTTAAGAGCCTCTTAACCTCGAACTTAATGCCTTCTATAGAAATCACTTCATCCTTTGTAGAGATTTTTAGAATGTTATCCATGACATTAGGGGATTCGTAAATATTTTTAAGGTAGAAATTCCAATCCTTCGAGAGAATCCTATTATTTTATTTAGTTTTACGAGTTAGAATTTGCCTCCAAAATTTCTTAGGCTCTATCTTAAATAGTTGCAAAATCTTATCTTGCTTTCTATTTATATAATATTTTTTCTCCTTTTAATTAAGGTTTTATATTTGTTTGTCTTATCATATTTTAAAGATGCATTGGAAGCATCCCTAATGGATTTTCTAGCAATTTTACATTCATTATTGTAACGAGGGTTAGTTGTACTATTTTTCTTTTTACATAGCATCTCAATAGAGAATTTGTTAATGGAAGTAGAGAATAGTTTGTTGTAAAATTCTAATTGTCAACTTCAACATTGTTCTGATATGATATGAGATTTAAAGAATTGCTTAGATCTTTTAACAAAAGATCAACTTTATGTTTGACAAAAAGTAAATTCCTTTGGTTATCAGAGTGCTCTTCAACATAACTTTTTGCATGGAAAATTTTAGAGCTAGGGTTAAAGGTCTATGATCATAGTTAGGTTCATGGTCATCTAAAATATCAAATTTTACTATTTGGTTGTATTAAGATATGAAATATTAAATAATCCATGATATTTCTACCCAACCCATGGATACAAGTCATCCTATTAGATTTTTGTCACTTGTGTACACCATTGCAAATTATTAAATCTTGAGAACTATAGAGATTAATTAACTCAGTACGAAACAAATTCTTGATCAGATCTTTAGAGTTTCTTGTTGGAAAGTTAGTTGTCATTGATGTCAACTATGGATGAACTCTAGAAGCATTTATGTCAACACTATTCAACCCTAGAAGAATCCATAGAATCATGGCTAAGTGGTTAAGTGGTTGAGAATCCCCAGAGCTATGGTCATGAATCCCAAAGTTTTTTTAGGAATAAGGACATGAAAGATAGTGTAAATTCATGTAACACGCTCATAGATGGATAGTCCTTTTCATGTCGTTTCCAATGGTAGGTGGTACGTCACATGGTTCCTTGTAGTTTAGGAGTTATGCCCTCTTGAAGTTGGAATCCCTGAAGAATGGCTAAGAAGCCTTAAATGGTTGCAAGTCATTAACTAAAGGGTAAAGTGGTTGTAACAAGAAATCCCTAAAGTAAGGAAAGAATTTACTTTGAAAAATTATAAATACACCACAAGAAGTCTATCATATGTACACACACAAGTTCAATGATTATCTATCTTTCAAGTGATATTTTAGTAAATATTTTCCATAGCATATCTGAGGTAGCAAAGGGAAGCGAAGGGAAAAGTCTACAAACCAGATTTCTGAGGTTCTCTATGGGTCGCAGTAGAGAAAGGCACGGACATCTGTGGGTCGCAATGGAGCAAGGCATGTACATCCATGGGGTCGCGAATATGAGAAAACATTTTGAAGAAGGATACTTGGTCTAGGTTGCAGCAAGGCATGATGACATGGCAGGTTTGTTACAGGGTCTGAGATGGTATGCATCAGGTTTCACCATGAGTAAAGGTATGTATTTATGTGTTTGATGCATGGATGGTTTGGCACATTCTTAAGGCATGTCTTGGAGGCCTCTTGGTACATGGTTGCATATGGTTGAGGTTCATATCTTCATGATATTGATACATGCTTGAGACATATCCTTGGCACTTGTTTTATGGATGTTATGGTTCATTTTTAGAGGCACGTCTTTTTTATATTGGCATATATTTGAGGCATATACTTGGTATATGATCTTGGTTGTTATGGTGCATGCTTGAGGCATATTTTTGAGACATTGGCACATCTTGGATACTTGGCATATGGTTTATTGTATGTTATATGCTTGAGGCATATCTTGGATGCATTGGAATATATATTTGGCACATGGTTTATGGCTTATGGTTGAGGCATATCATGAGTGATATGATACATGTTTGAGGTGTTGAAATTTTGTTCAATACTGAGAGGGGGGTGAGTTAGTATTGTTTCTTTTTCACAATTTTAATTAATTCTTTAATTATTAAAATTAATAACCATAACAATTGATCAACAAGAATGTACAGTATACAGAATTTAAATGTAACAATCATAAAATTATATTTCATTTGCAAGCTACAACTTGTAGGAGACACAAATCTCTCTTCTTTTGAGCACCAACTCAAGGATACATCAATCCCCTATTTTCAATAACCAACTAGAGGAAGATGCAATTCCCTGTAGATCATGCTTTAACCTATAGAGGACTCCAATCCTCTATTTTCAAGCATCAATTTGAGGAAGTTGCAACTCCCTATTGTTTAGGCTCCAACCTTTAGAGGACTTTGTTATGAGTAAAATCACTCTATGTCATGGGTTAAACCACAACAAACGGAATGATTATAGAAATCGACTCTAATCCCAAGTATGCTATATAAATGAAAATGCTAACAAGACAAGATAAAGAGCCTACCTCGATTGGATGTTTGATGAAGACCATCATTGAGCACATGACTCAAAGCTTTATACCTGCAACTTGTCCTCAACAACCAAGATATGAAAGAATATGGTGATAATATATATTGTTAGCACATATAATAACATAATCCATCAACATTCATAAAAAATATGCCCATGGAATAACAATTCAAATATTTGCAAGATATTAATTGGACGAGAAAAGAGTATTTCTACTAAAATATGATCAACAAAAGTATACAAGTGACAAACTTCTGTGTCGGCACGTCTCAGAACCAAGAAACTAAGTCCCTTCCAATTGGGCCTCCACCACTTCAATCATCCACCAAAGGAAATCTCATATAAGAGAGAAAATGAGGTTCTCCATCAAAGAGGAAAGAGCTTGGGGGCTGAACAATGTGTTCATACTTTCAAGGACAAAGGGATGTAGACTCAATATGAAGTGAATAATTTCTCAAGAGTAACTTTTCTCTCAAAATTTGAATTCTCTCCTCCTCCACGGTTTGGATATGGCCCAATTTATAGCCTTCCAGTGGAACTCAAGGGCCGAGTCAGAACGTTTCCAGTATATGGAAGGTCAAGGATCATGGATCTCATGATGTGACATGGAAACCCGACGCAATTTTTAATTTTGGGCACAAAACCTGATGTACACGGGTTGTAGTGGTGAAACCTGTGTATACGCATGTTGTATAACTATAAGGATGCATATATGTGGGAAAATGTGATTTTTTGGCTCTGCGAAGTGCAAAAGGGACTTCAATTCTGCATAGGGAAATGGAAAAGTCCTTCTGAGCAAGTTGCATGGGTTGAGGAAAATCTTGATATAATAGATGCCCCCTAATGTGTGAGGTTGGAGGAGTATCTTTGATGGACGAAATACATTATAATTCCCAGAAGTGGAGTGATGGAGACTCAGCTGGAAGTGATAGCTTCTCATGAGAATATTACAATTCATAATGACTTTGTACACATGGATGTCAATTTGAATTACACTACATATCCATGTGGAAATATACCAAACAGTTGTTCATGGCCATGAATAGGAAATACAAAGTAGACATATGCCATAGGCTTTCATAGTCATGAACAAGGCCCAATAGAAACCAGTCTCAAAATCAATCTGGAGATATTTGTATACAATGGAGTACAATTTGATTCCCATTATCACTGAAGTCATATAGGTAATGGTCCAATGAATGATAGCAACAACTCAAAAAAGTTGTTACTATAAACTGATGTCTTCAAGTATTCTACACGATCCACCAAAGGTGAAAGTCTACATCATGTGAATAAAGGAGTTGAGATCGAACACAATAATACTTCATTTGATTACCGGTCATTGAGGTATACCATTAACAAACGTGAGACACACTACCGATAATGAAAGTAGGTATCAAGGAACCAAGTAAATTCTTACAAGTGTGAATAGAGGTGTTAAGGTCAAACACTTGAAGAATCCATCAATCAGGATACATTCATGTCTTCCCAACTGTCAATGGTGAGAGAACATGCCATTGATGACTTCAAGCCTCTAGGTACTCATAGGAATCTAGGCCTCGTTTCCAAAATAGATGGGCTGAAGTCGATGGAAGGAGACCCGCTGAAAGGAGAGCATTAAGGCATATCTCATCAGTCAACATGAGGTAAAAACAAATCTATTGATGATTTGGAGGAACTTGGATGAAGAATATGTTCACAAACTAATGACCTTATGCGTCTTTTGTATGCATGAGATGCAAGTAGTGCACGAAAAATACCCTCTGAATAGTAGCCAATAAGGAAAATTATCGACAAAGGCAAGAAAACCACCAATAAGGCTAATGGCCTCCAAGACACTGCATGAATCCCAATGTGTGAATAGATTTATTTTCATCGAACAAAAGGGAAGCCCCCTCAATCAATGACCAATGAGGAGATGTCAATTGTTGGGTTCAATGTTACCTACCTATAATGAAAGTAGGACCAGGGTGCACGGTAGGACTACAACTTCATGTAACTCTAAGACACACTGAGGGTATGACCAACATGCAAAGTCAAGAGTTCTGAGAAATGGATGACACGGGATTATATACATCCTTTGAACAAGAGAATGAGACATATGTAGGACTCCACCAACATATACTTGATAATGAAACTTTGTGATGCAGGAGGCACCAATCAGACTCTCCATAGGGACTGGAAGAGTAACTAGTCATAGGAGTAAACTCTAAGTGGCGAGATCAACTTCTTAAGGTCATTCTAAACCCAAAATTTAGATAACAAGTGGACTCAAAAGTTTGTTCTTTTCTCAAATGAGACATGACTACTACCAATATGAGATAATATTCTTTCCCCACCCATATTTTTTTGTTTTTTCATAGACAAATGAATGTTATGATACAAGAGAGGAAACGAGTGCTGCGAGTAAGAAAATAGTTCCAATAGTGGAAGATACTTATTCTCAATGCAAGGGGGTGCATGCAGGACATGGACACTCAGGGGAATGTTTCCTCTTAGGGTACATGGTGTCAAGCTGCAAAGGATGTAAACAAGGCTCTTCTTGGCTAGTGATGCAAATTGTTGAGGTAATGGGATTATAATGAGAAAGTGGGAATCGAAAATAGGCTCAATATTGCAAGCAGGATAATGGAATGAAATTACAACTTGACTCCAAGGAATGTCAATTCTCATAAATTTAGTCCCCTAGGCCTGAAAAAGTATAAAACAATACCTAGGAGAACTCTTCTAGCCACTAGTGACTAGAGTATTCCTTTTTTGAAATTAGTCTACTTGGTCCGAAAAAGGGTTAAACTTCCACCAAATAGATGTCCTTTCAAATCCATTTAACGAGTTTGAAAGAGACAAGTTCACTTGAAAATATTTTCTCTTTTTATAGAGTCAGAAAAGAGCTTAACTAAGACTCAATGGAAGTCCCATAGGTATAGGTTTAATGCTTATAATAATATGAGGTTCGAATGCAAATTCATATTGAAACTATAAAGGACTCTCAATCCTATGGAATAATCTCTGCATGGGCACCAAATTGCACAAAGGTTATAACTAGGGAACCCATGTTTGGTAAGCCTCTACCACTCAATAATGACACTTTTAGAAGTAGAAAGAAGGTTATGTGTCACTAATAAACGGGTTCGTACCTAATGCATACGAATCACAGTTATAGGATAATACAAAATGGTGTGACCACCTATCCTATATGTTGGTTATAGAAAATACCTTCTGAAGTCACGAACAGGAGATATGATGCTAGAAACCGCCAAAAACCCTAGAAAAAACCACCAAAACCAACTCCTTCCATTTCACTATTAGTCCACTAGGTCAAAAAATTAGCAAAAACTATGTAAAGTGGGTAAAAGTTTTCTACTAATAGTAAAAATAACCAATTTTACCATACCATTTTTTACCCACATAATGCATTTTGGACCAATTTTCCCACGATATTCAAGTGTTGATTATGGGAGCTACGTGCGACAGAATTGACAATCGTCTATACCAAGTAAGTACTATTGCCCTCCTCTTCATTTCTAGTGGTTTAGAATTTCAAATTAGTCCCCATTTTTTGAGTTTTTCAAGGCACAACTTAGGAATTAGGGTATACACGGGATGTAGCTCATATGGTCACGTATATGGAGGCATGTACACAAGCAAGGAAAATCCAGCCCACATATATGAAGCCCTACATGTGATTGTTAACACAACAGCTTGCGTATAAGTCCGCAAACTAGTTTCTTAAAGAGTTTGACTCAAAAAAAATGGTTTTATTCTTGCAATATGGTACTTGAATGGAGAGAGATAGAGAGAATGCGGAAGTTTATATTGCAATGGAAAGAGATCCAGAAGCCCAATTAGCATTAAAAATATGTGGGCTTTACAAGTTTTGGGATCTCAAAGGAATGAGGGCTCAAGTGAGACTACTCCAAATGTTGGGGAACTATTGGGATCTAGATATAGAGGCCTTAAATATGAATGGGAAACCATTGAGAATTGAATTCAAGGACATTTATTTCCTTGTCTCGTTGGGGTGAGGTGGTGAACCTCAAATCCCTGGGGGATGGGGGTGGTATGAATATAGAATATTACATTGCCACACATTGTGTTGCAGGCACAAAAAAAGTAGGGAGCCAACTCCCCATCAAGTTGATCAAGAACCTGAGTTTGAATATCATCGTTCTCATGTTTACATGGATCATAGGGTTAGCCTCGTCGCACCAGGAATCAAGGCCACTTATGTTCTATTCAGTGGAGTGCTTACGACCCACATTTTATGATTGGTGCACATCACTACTGGCTAACATGAAGAGCCAACTGACGAACTGCAAACAAGGAAGGAAGAGGAACTTCAGGTTTGCATCTATCTTTTGTATTATTTTCTTTGAGAGGGTTCCAGGTTTGAGCCCTAGAGTCAAGATCATTCTACATAGACCATGTGATCCGGCCATGTCACGGTGGACCAAGGTGATAAGGTGGTTGGGAGGTGGTAGGGTGCCAAACCCCTATAATGATGAGTTATTCTTCTGGTGGCGTCGGTAGGTGATAGCCCTAGATGACTACCCTTATGAAAGGATCGACTATAGAGGAGATCCAAACATGCCATTGTCACCAGGCTCTGCCTATGGTGATATAGGTATGAAAAAGTTTTATATATTTCATTATTTTGTGTTTTTGTAAAAGAGTAAAAAATGAAAATATTTTTGGATGGTGTCAAGTATTGACAAATACTTTGTTGCGCATCTATGGGTCCACGATGGCTAGATGGACTCCCATGACATCGTCGGAGGAAACAGGGAGATGAGCCAGTGGGATGAGATGCAGAGAGAGTGCTACAAATTGTGTAGGGAAACTTGTCTCATTTGACACACATGATTCCTATTGTTCAGGTAGAAGATCTGCCAGAGGCTATGCAGCGACAGGTGGTCGGTGTGCCCCGTGCATGGGTGTAACTCTTCCAGCATCTTGCAAATGATGTAGTATGCTATCATGACACGCATCCATATCCACAGTTGTAGATTCCATGGTCATTATATTTATCGTCCATATATGTAGTTTGAGGGTGTGAGCCCTATTTTGTACTATGACACCATATTTTGTGAAGAGATGAAATATAAAAAACATTGTTCTTCAGCTTTACTTATATATGCTAAAATGTGTGCATTGATGGATATGTTTTCTTTACTTTAATTATGTGACAAATTCCAATATAAAACATAATTAACATATGCATCGGATACATAATTATAACTTCTAGGTATGTGATTGTAAGTAATGAAATCAAAGTGTCGTTTTAAAAGTTGTACCCATAGGAATCGTCAAAGTGGAGTAGGGTCTCACACATGGTAATTGACATTTAACTCACATACTAATAACTAGGAGTTTTGATTATTTGGGTTGGTTTTCATTGATGTCAACCCTTGAAGAAAGTTCGGTAGCGAATTCCGGTAGCACAAAGGTTTGGGTAATGAACCCAAGTTTGTTTGATGTATAATGGTATGAGTTTTAATATATTTGAAGGTAAGACTATTCTATATGGATATTACATGTCATGCTATTTCCGGTGGTATGTGGAACATCACATAACTCCAAATGGTTAGAGAGTTATGGCCATGTGAAGTGGGAGAACCCTCATGAGCCATATAGAATCCCCAAAGGGTCAAAGTAGTCAAAGTGGTTGCAAAGACTAAATTATTTAAATAATAAAGTGAAGTGATGAGTGTACTATAAGTCAAATTGGATACAAAATAAATTATTTAAATAATAAAGTTAATGGAGAAATTACTAAGTGGACAAGTGATTAGAAGTGGGTTAGCCCTAAAATAAGGAAAGTAGTTTAAGATAGTTAGAAGGTAACCCCTTGAGGAAGAAGTGAAGTGATGAGTGTACTATAAGTCAAAGTGGATACAAAAGAAATTATTTAAATAATAAAGTTAATGGAGAAATTACTAACTGGACAAGTGGTTAGAAGTGGGTTAGCCCTAAAATAAGGAAAGTGGTTTAAGATGGTTAGAAGGTAACCCCTTGAGGAAGATACATAAAAGTATAAATAAGAGGCAAGTGTCTCTTATTTTATTTACACTTGAGAATATTGAATATCTACAAGCCAATGAGGTAAACAAAGGATATACAAGGTGAATTTCAAAGGGAAGGTGAAGTAAAGAAGGCCGAAATTCAAGGGAGGATAAATTATTTTGATGATGTTTTCTAAGGTATGTTATTTACAGGTCATCTCACCATTTTCACAATAACATTTTTTCTAGAATGACTTAGACCGTGAAATCTGGAGGTTGTTGAGGAAACATATCTAAGTAGTTGTGATACAAATTTCATCTTGTGGGTCGTTGTATTTTTGGAGTTACACTCCATGGAAAATAGGGTTTGTGGCTACTCCTGAAACTAATCTAAAACAAGTGTTTCGGGTAAACACATCATAACTTCTTCATAACATATCCAAATTCATTAAGACCAAATTTATTGGTTATATTATAGTCTTTAGTATTACTTGTACCATTTTCAGATCCATACAATAAATATTCCTGTGTGGGGCATGCTCTACAAGTTCGCTCTCTAGAATAAGCTAGAATTCAACAAGGTATCCCATTTTTTCTATAACTCCTTTTCTAAGATGTTCCAAGCAATGAAACCTAGAAGAATTGCATATACAAAACTGAAGAACATTGTGTATTTTTTTCATATCTTTATTCATTATAGGTAGATAGTTATGATTATTTCAAGTTAGGGTTGTTGACTAATCCAAAATTAGTCATGTGAGACTAAAGTAAAGTTTGATGAAAATGATAGTCTCTTGTTGTTAAAGTTAAGGAAGGTTTGCAGGTATGTGATCATATACACTAGGTCTATTATAGAGATACAAATCATATTTGTATGATGAAATTGATGAGGGATTTTGGTTGAGGTACATGTTGGGTACATGGTTGAGACAAGTAGTTGATGAGTTGCCACATACATGAGGTGTATAGATGATGATGTTGGTAGATCTTGATGAGTCATAGTTTATGTGTATTGTATGCATGATTGGTACATATTTTTTTCATTTTTTATGCACTCATTGATGGTACAGATTGAGGTATAGGTTGGTGCATGGTTGATGCACTTGTTTATGCTATAGGTTGTTTGGTACAAGTTGTTTGGTGTAGGTTGTTTGGTACAGGTTTACAGCAGTATATCTCACAATGATAGTGTGACAGTGGTTCCATCATTCTATTTATATTTTAGGGTGGTTGGACAGGTCAAGGATAGGTGGTTGTAGCCACCTTCCGGTTGTAGTCGAAGAACATAGGGGGTTGTAGCCTCCTTCTAGTTGTAGCTAGAGAATTGGGGAGTTGGAGCTTCCCTCAGGTTGTGCCCTGAGAAACTAAGGGGTCGGATCCTCCTTCCATTTGCAGCTAGAGAACAAAGGAATTTGGTGCTTCCAATTAATGTTATTCTTCAAGACATATAAGAAAAAGCATTCTGTGGTTTTTTCCTGCTTTGGGTTTCCACGTAAAAACACGGGTGTACTGTGTATGTGTATGATTTCTCATTTGTTCATTGTTTATTTACTCTGTAACTATTGGATGATAATGCTACATTGATATAACACTTGCATTTTATGGTTAGAAAGGATTAAAATGCTTTATTACTAATTCACCCCACCTCTCAGTAATCCAGCAATTGGTATCAGAGCCAGTTCCTTCAGAAATTAATTTAACCATTGGAAGGAGATCATGGATTATTCTGACAATGGAGTACCATTGTTTAATAGTCAGAATGGGTTAAAGTATGAGATATGGAGCATAATCACGAAATTATTTTTACAGGCAAATGGGCATTATATTTGTCTATCAATCATTACAAGATACGATAGTTCAAAAAGGGAAAAGACTGCAGCCAAGAAGGAATTGAAGAAGAATAAAAAAATAGTAATGGATTTCACCTGGGAAGGATTACCTAATCCAGTAAGAGAAAAGTTTGGTAAATGTTCATCAGCCAAAGAACTTTGGGATAAGTTACATGACATATATTCTTCACCCATCGCAGATTTAGAAAATTCCAAAGAAGATGCATGTACAGATCAAGAAGAAATATGTTCACAATGTCAAATAGATCCAGAATATGAAGAGTACATAATCAATAGAGGTATGTTGTTTTTCTTTAATTGTGAAAAATGAAAACATATTGAAATAGAATGCCATGAAGGAAATGAGACAGAAAAACTAATTGAAAAAGAAGACAATTATGAAGCAAAATTGATTAGTGCTTTAGATGAACTAAGAAAATAAAGAGAAGAAAACAAGTCACTCAAGAAAGAATTGATGAAACAAAAGGAAAGTGTTCACATTTTTTAAGGATCCCAACAGGTCATCGAGAACTTAAGAACTCGGCTAGAAGAGCCAAAAAGATCGAAGAAAATCTTGAATATCAAAAGTAGTATTTGGAAGCCAACATAGTAGCACATGAGGAAGAAGCGTAAATGAGAGAGAAGGTATTCACAAATCATCTTAAGGAAAGAACTAACGATCTAAACCATCTTGAGGTAGAATTTGGTCGAGAAGAGAAAGGACGTGAAGGAAAAATAATCACATTAAAAATCCAGCTTGAAGAAGTGAAAAGAACAGAATAAGTAATGAAGTCTCAGATAATGAAGAAATAAGAAGAGGTTGAGAAGCTTGAAGAATAAGTTGTCACATTGAGAAGTAAAATCGTCAAGCTCAAAAATAACGTTAAATAGAGAGAAACATCCATGTCATTTATAAAGAATGAAGAGAAGCACTCTAGGTTGCTAGAAAAGAAGAATGAAGAAAATAGAAAGAGTTATGCAAAAGTACTCAAAGGAAGGAATCATGGCCAACCAGAATCTAAGAGAACTATTGAAGATACATCTTCAAGAAGACCATCCATGTTCAAGACACAAAGAAGCTTCAATCATGATCATGATTAGTCAAGGCAAAAATTTAGAAGGACTACACCACAAAGAAGATCATTCAATCCCAGGTATGCAAATTTATTTTATGGTCATTGTTTTTATTCTACTAATTTTGGACATAAGGTTGCAGATTGCAGGGATTATAAAATAAATGTTCAAGCAAGAAATGCCTATGTGGCCCCATGTAACAATGAATGTTACAAATGTCATAACTATGGACACATAGCTAGTGATTGTAGAAGCATGATCAATACTTCCATGAAAGAGAACACTAATATGAGATATAAGAAAGTATCGATAAGAAAACACGAAGAACAGGTGAACAAAGACCAGGTCCCAGAGATCGTAAGATTGGCAATAAAACGAGATGAATAAAATTCTACAGAGAAAAAGAAAGATGTCAGATACAGAAAGGTTTGGAAAATAACTGAAAGAAAAGAAGGACAGGTAAATAAGGAACAGGTTCAAGAGATTGTACTTTTAGGCATTGTAGTGAAAGATGA
>SNQJ01S0163210.1:15857-34953 GCA_010110895.2 Picea sitchensis | reverse complement strand
GGTGACCGTGTCGAACACCTTTTAGTTGGGATCGACTTGAGGATAGGGTCCTGATGGGACCAGAAGCGATCCAAGAAATGGAATAACAAATGAAAACAATAAGAAAAAGGATTAAAGAAGCGCAGGATCGATAGAAGAGTTATGCCGATGCACACCGAGTTGACCGTAGTTATGAGGTTAGCGATCGAGTCTTCTCGCGGGTTAAACCACATAAGAGTTCGATCAAGTTTGGAAAGGGAGATAAACTCTCTCCTAGGTTCATGGGACCTTTCGTGATTATGTAGAGAAAGGGGCCCGTGGCCTATCGACTAGCCTTGCCTGATTCTTTGAGGTGTATGCATGATGTATTTCATGTATCTGTTTTGAGACACTATATTAGTGATCCTACACATGTGATTGACATGAGTTCCTTGCAGGTATTGGACGAGGGAGTGCTCATGGCTGAGCTAGTCCGCATCTTAGATCACCGCGTTCAACATTGCGACGTCGAATGGTAGATCAGGTCAAGGTCTAGTGGGACAACTATAGTCCGCACTCGACGACCTGGGAGGACACGTATGTTATGTGCTAGCAGTTTCCATTTTTGTTTGATAGATAGAATTATGATACTATGATACATTTATTTCATCATTTATACCATGAAACTTCGGGACGAAGTTTAGACCAAGAGGGGGTGTATGTAACATCCAGCTTTGGTGCACTGAGAAAACTTATTCTTTGAGGACACTTGCTCGCAAGTGATCTGGAATTTTATGATAAGAAAACATTTATCCTTGATTATGATGCGATATGATAGATGACATGATGTTTTACTGCTTTGACATAGACAGGTTCTATTGACTCAGTTTTGCTGAGTGTGCAGGGTTTTGGACCTTGAGAATGCAGAGGCATCAATGGAACCCCTTGGACTCCGGATTGAGTCAGGGAGTGTGCTATTTGGGTTGATTTATTTACCATGCTATTACATTTGATTTGATGATATGATGTGGACATGTTCTGACATGATTGTTGATGATGCAGGCTGACGATAGCTTGTCGACCAGACGGACATATGGAGTAAAGGGGCCACACACGATTTCCAGAGAGGTTGAGGGAGAGATGTGGACAACAACCCTGCCACAGCCTACTAACACTCCCGCCGTGGCTCGAACTGTAGGTTAACGATTACCTAGTTCGAGAGGATCCACGATGTCATGAGGGAAGACTGTGACAATCGCTCACGATGATTCTAAGGGGCGCGTAATAAGGCAAGGGCCTTATTCCTTAGAGCCCTTAGTCTCCCACAAGTTCACCTGGTGGAGTGTTGACTCTAGGGGTTATTGATGTCTACCAATCAGTCAAGTTGGCAAGTGGCACCCTTGGAGCACGTGGTGCTTCCTGAAGGGCACGTCGCGCAAAAGAAACACAAGTTGGCAAGTGGCACCCTTGGAGCACGTGGTGCATCCTGAAGGGCACATCGAGAAAAAGAAACACAAGTTGGCGAGTGGCACCCTTGGAGCACGTGGTGCATCCTGAAGGGCACGTCACGCAAAAGAAACGAATGAGGTGAGTGGCACCCTTGGAGCACGTGGTGCATCCTGAAGGGCACGTCGCATTGATGTTGATGAAGGAACAAACCTAGATGGCACTAATACTTTTAACACATTAATAAATTCTTAAAACGACTTCCCTAAATAATTGTCGCCCAGTTCAGAATCTAAATCTAAGTCTAAAAATTCTCTAGGGTAAAATTTTGTTTAACCTTAAGAAAAGACCCTATAAAAATAAAAATAAAAATCTAAACTAAAAACCACTTAAGTTATAGTTTTAGTCTTCGTAATTTTTGGGGTAAAATGAAGAGAGTAATAATTTAATTAATCTGTGGTTTTAAATTGTAAGGAAGAAATAATTTATTTATCTTGTGGAAGAATAAAAAGATTTTTAAATTAATAATAAAAGGAAAGAGTAAATCGCGCAACTGCCATTTTGGCTCTAATGAAAAGGGGAAAGAAGGGGATAATAAAAAATTAGGAAACTTAGGAATGGGGGAAACATAAAAAAAGGAAAGAATGGGACATTGGTAAAAAGCAAGGTCAACATAATAGGGAATCGGCAATAAAGAACCTTCTAATTTGAGCTAATTTAGCAACATCATTTTTAGGGAAAGTATTTAAAACATGTAAGGGGATCTAGGAACACCTAGGAGTAAATTTAGGAGCAACTCTAGGTGGGTTGGGGAAAAGAGACAATTAAGAAATATAAAGAAAATAATTTTTGGAGAAACGTGGGGGATGAATGGCACTTGTACGACAGAGAATTTTTAGAGGATTTTCTTTAAAACTTAAATTAATTGTGATTTAGGGAAAGTTGGAGGTTCTAAAAACTCTATAAAAGAAAGGCAAGATGAGGAAGAAGGGGATCGGCAGTTAACATAACGTTACGTTGCCGAAATTGTGACTTGACTGATTACTTGTGAGGAGTTGGGATTTTCCAGCTCGGATAGGAGTTGTAGCTCGGCCTTGCGAGGCAAGCTAGGAAGCTAGACGAACCATCTGGATTGTGTGTGGCCCCTTTGCAGCTCAGGGGGCTAAGGGGGAAGCAGAGTACCCCTAGCGATTGGCTAGGAGGTACCAGTGTAGTCTCGACGGTCGGCGAGGGGAGCGGCACGGAGCAGGAGCGGTACGGAGCACGCGGTCATCGTTTGAGGTGGGAGTTAAGGCAACGGTATGTTTTTCATTTTGCATGATAGAAGGTATTAGGACCTTGGCCCTCTCTTATTGTTATCCACATTTTTCTATTGGTATTGTGAGATGAAAAATACTTAACTTCAATCTTCTTGGATACTCATTGGCATGGATGATTTTAGGGGATACATTTTTCTCATGGGCTAATTTTCCATGGTTTTTCCAAAAACAAGATTCGTTATTTTAAAAATGATTAGCCCAATTCCTACAGGATAAAATTATTTTACCTTAAAAATCGCCAAAATTTTATAAAAACTATATAAAATCCTGATAAATTTTAATATTTTTACAAAAATATCGCCAAACATTTATAGTTGGCATATGAAGGATTAGTAAGATTCGCCGAGGTTTCTACATTTTAAAATAAATTTACATCCTTAAAATCATCCATGCTCGTTGGATCGATTGGTTTTATTGCCTTGTTCTTCGGCGATTGCAGTTGTGTTACAGTTATAAAATAATTCTTCTTACTCTGTCGTTGCATGTCGGTTGGGACAATGAGGTTTTATGGCTATGTGTATATATGACTGGGGCGTTTTTTTTTACATTGCCGTGGGCGTTTTTTTACATTTCCGGGGGAGTTTTAATTAGTGTTGGCGTTTTCCTTATTGACTATGGGGGAGATTGATTCTACTGGGCGATTTAATTCTCAGTGGGCGAATTCATTCTTTGTGGGCGTTTTTATTTTCTCTGTGGGCAAATTCATTCTCTGTGGGCGTTTTTATTTTCTCTGTGGGCGAATTCATTCTCTGTGGGCGTTTATAAAATTCTATGGGTGTTTTCTATTGCTGTGGGCGTTCTGTATCTCATCGTGGGCATTTTTGTTTTTGGTAATTTGATCTAATAAGTCAATTTTTGGCATAATGGGCAATCGACTTTACTGTTAAGAGCAACTTCATTTCCGAGCAGAAATTTAGCATTTAACTGCTGGCTGCCATTTCAGTTGATGCAAATATCGTTAGGGTTTGAAGATTAGCTTATTTTTCTGTGCTAGTTTGAATACTGTGAAGATTCCCTTCTCATGCATGAAATTGGAACCGATTTAACTAGTTCATAACAAAATCATGAGTGGATAAATTGGTTGATGTAGCACAAGTTTGAGAGCTGTTTACAACTTCATAGAAAAGTTATGTGATCAATTTGCTATTGTAGAGAAGAGTATAGTTCAATAACAATTTTTTTCATTGATTAAATGCTTTACTTTGGCTATGACTGAGCGTACATTTTTCCCTCCATTTCACTTAGCCTTTATCCTTCAGTTTCCGTTTGAGCACAACAATTGGTCAGGTCTGTTTGAGAAGTATTTTTGTTTCCTTGAATGCCCATAAAATTTGCATCACCATAACAACATAAAGATGATTACCCATCAACCTCTACAAGTCTAGTTTCGGCAAGAGACTCAAAGCGCTTGTTGTACATTTTCTTCATAAATACACATTCCATGGGAAAACTTTCTTTTATATATGTCTAGAATACTATCTCCTTGCATTTTCATAACATTTATGGGTTGTTATTCTGAACCATTCCTGTGTGAAGAGGTAAAAAGGGAGTCCTCTGTTCGCCAGATTCTAGACCCTGTATCCTTTGTATACGCTGATTAAAGAGTACCCTGTAAGAGGAACCTTCTCTCCACCAACATTTGTATGAAAGTTATTTCCTTGAATAACCCTCTCCGCCCTCTAGACATTGGTCTATACTATGCTTTGCGTGGGATATACTTCTCATTGATATATAAAATCTACTGTCAATGAAGTTTGTAAAATCCGGATCTGACTTTGATGAGTCTCAACCAAACTATTATACCATTTGGATTTGTATTAATGAATCATTGCTAAGTAGTCACAACAAAATGCATTGTTTTATTTAAATATTTAATTTCTTATGATCCACTATCAAATTTCTACCCATCCAAGTGAAATCGTTATGATTGTTGTGTGTCATATGAATTTAGATTTGAATTCCCTTGTTCGTCATATGATTTATAGTAGTATGAAAACTAAATTGGGCACTGCAACTTATTTGTCATTCCGGAATTACAAATTTGACAGATGTGAAAAAAAAAAAACCTCTATCAGCAATGTGACAGAGGTAAGATGTTTTTTGGGAGCCGCCCAATATTGGAGGAAGTTTATTGCTAACTTTTTATCCATTGCAGCTCCATTACATGCTGTGACAAGTGTCAAGCAAGTTTTCCAATGGGGAGGTGTGATCAGGGGATCAAATTTTGCTGAAAAAATCAAGGTGCTCGGAATCACTTCAAAATAGACAAGAGAGTAGGCCTCATCATTGCGAACCCAATGCAACTCATTTCATCTCAAACGGATGTCGGGAGCAAGAGATATTGCAATATATTCATAAATTCAAACAAGCAAAAAAAGGACTCTGGCTGTACAGTTCGTACAGTCTGTACAACCTGACGTTGCAGGGCCATACGATCGTACGATGATGTGTCAGGTGGTGACGTGGAAGATGTTGATTGGCAGGTGTGGTCGAATGATTTTTTGACACGTGTCCTTTGGTGGCTAATGGTATGTTGACACGTGGCCCAATCCATGGGCACCACGTGTCACTTGTTATATGGTTAAAACTTTGTCGTTGGCCGGAGTCGACCCCGTGACCTCCGGGTAGGGGAATGACTTGGCAAGTAGCTGCCAACCACCACGCCACCGTGCGTTGCTTGCTATGTAAGTGGCGTATATTATATTTAACATTGTATATGGTTAAGGTTTGGGTCGCGACCGGGCCGGGGCTTAGCCCCAACCCTTGGTCACGTGCCACATACCATATAACTGATGCTTGTATATATAGAATGTGCACGGGTTTTTAAATGTGGTTTAAACGATTAATGTTTTAGCCCATGGCTATATGCCAACATTACATATGACCATAACTAAATGTGCGGGGAGTTGGAACGGTTCAACCGTTTAGCCTTTTTGCCAATGCGCACGGTCATATGACCCCCATGTGCTCAGGTGCTAGGTGGTTAGGGGTTGACGCGCCCATAACCGTCCTACAGTTTGCACCGTTGGTGCGGTTGCGTCCAGTGCTAGGTTTTTATGCTATATATTGCATGTGTGCCATGTTCATTTGACAAGGGTGAGTTTTGTAGATGCAGAGATAGCAAGCTTGAAGGGGGGACTTCCAGGAGGCCTAACTTCTTCGTTTTTCGACCGATTGAGGTGCCGAAAGAGCCCAGTTAGGGGTTCTTGGACGCTTTGAAGCATTGTAAGGCATTTTTTTGAGCACTTTGAGCAATTAATAATAAATGATCCATTGGAAACTGGACCAGGAGATGTAGCCCAAGAGAGGGGTGAACTCCTTTATCAATTGTTGTGTTTTATGTGCTTATGGTCATTGATTATGCTGCTGTCTATGTGTATTTTGCATGAGTAATCCTTAAATTTATGTGTTGTAAAGTTGATCCATTTGCTTTTAAGACATAACATTTACTTGCAATAATTTCAAGATTTTCAAGTCTTCTTCACATTTAGATCAGTTCGCCAGATTCTAGACCCTGTATCCTTCGTATACGCTGATTAAAGAGTACCCTGTAAGAGGAACCTTCTCTCCACCAACATTTGTATGAAAGTTATTTCCTTGAATAAACCTCTCTTCCCTCTAGACATTGGTCTATACTATGCTTTGCGTGGGATATACTTCTCATTGATATATAAAATCTACCGTTAATGAAGTTTGGAAAATCCAAAGCTGACTTTGATGAGTCTCAACCAAAATATTATACCATTTGGATTTGTATTATTGAATCATTGCTAAGTAGTCACAACAAAATGCATTGTTTTATTTAAATATTTAATTTCTTATGATCCACTATCAAATTTCTACCCATCCAAGTGAAATCGTTATGATTGTTGTGTGTCAGCTGAATTTAGATTTGAATTCCCTTGTTCGTCATATGATTTATAGTAGTATGAAAACTAAATTGGGCACTGCAACTTATTTGTCAATCCGGAATTACAAATTTGACAGATGTGAAAAAAAAAAAAACCTTGCATGCTAGAGCATATCTAGTGGGGTCAGTGGAAATTTGTTGATGTTGCTTACATATTAACCTTGGCGAAGTTCTGACTAGCTTATTGATGTATATTTAGTGTTGTTTTAGATGGAACCTTATGGCCTTATGGATGCAATACCGATGGTTTTAGTTATCGCTACTTGAGCAGTGGTTAGTATGCACTAAATGATTGACATAGATTTTGTTTTTACGCATTGAGGATTTAGGTAGTAGATGGTGGCTCTAGATATTTCATTTTTATATAGTTATTCTAATAATGGCTTGAACTTACTTGCTTTCGTGCCCATGATTATTTAAGAATTGAATGACATGTTTCCTGATGAATGAGACTTGCGTGCAATGGAAGACTCATGTAATGTAATGCTTCATGTTAAATGATATGGTAATGATTTCTTTTTATTATTAATTCATTGGCAAGGTTATGGTAATATAAATGTAATGTTGACTTATTTTATAGTAAAGTTATTATAACTTCATTGGATTGGTAGCCTACCAGGAGTAATGTGATTGGTGATTGATGTTTTAGTTGCAAGGTTTTTATAACATAAGATGTGAGGTTGTTAAGATAATGTTATGGTAATTTTATGGTATCTGTAACATATAGGATGTATTGAGATTGATTAATTAATTTCAGGGTTAGTACTATAATTGGAATTGTCCAAACTCTCATTTGTATGATATCAGACTCTTCGATTGATAAAGCTAGTCGCTCTGTATATAAGTCTGTGTGTGTGATTAATTTTTGTGTAAAGAATCCAGTGTCGTATCAGGAGTCTCGGGCCCTTTAAAGGCAGGGTTTCCACTCTTGCGACACACCTGACATAGATTACTAGTTTCTACCTGAGCAGTCGGCTAGGAGCCTATCTGACCTTCTCTCTCTCCGGAGCAGAGAACTAAGATTAAACGCCCTGCTTTCCTATGCAGAAATAGTAAAATCTACTACTATGGATTCTTTCATATATGTTCATATTGTACTTAACACAATAGGTCGTTCAATGCTTGCAGTTACTTGTTGTGCGCCTTATGTCTATGGTCGTTTAATGCTTGCAGTTACTTGTTGTGCGCCTTATGTATTCTTGTTGTGATCATCGTGGTTGTGTCTTGTTAGTCGTCGAGTGGCGACGTAGAGTCAAGTGTGTTTGTTCCTTTTTACACGCATGCACACACCTTAAACAAAAAAAAAATTGCACCTGTGAAAGAGTTGTTGTCGTAACGAGGAGGTTCGTTACATTGTGCTTTTGTCCACCTACATATGTAAAAAATATGTAAAGAAAACTAAATCAAGACTGCTAAATTGTTTTGACACGAGCCCCTTAAAATTCAAATAGTCCACAAGACCAATTGTCAATTTATATATCGCAAAACTCTCGATGTTTTTTGTAGGGAACAGAACAACAAAAGCCCAATTTTCAGGTCCCCAGCCCGAGAACCCACGATCCAAAAAAAGGCTAAGTATGGAATGAGGGTTTCGTGCATGCTCTATATATCTAGTTAGTCAAATTACATATTTGGTATGTATAATTTGATAAATTTCAATTTCTTGTGTCCAGGAGCTCTTATTTTAAAGAAAACTAATTCGGGAATGCTATTTTTTTGGTGCTTTTGTCTATGAACCTATGTAACAAATGTAGACCCTTAAAATTCAAATAGTCCGCAAATCCGATGGTCAATTTGTATATCACGGAACTCTAAAGAAAACAACTTCGGAAATGCTTTTTTTTAATACTTTTCTCCACCACCCTATGTAACAGACACTAGTACTAATTTTTTGTGCTTTTGTCCACCAACATATGTAAAACATATGTAGAGAAAACTAATTCATGACTACTAAATTGTTTTGACACAGGCCCCTTAAAATTCAAATAGTCCACAAGTCCAATTGTCAATTTGTATATCGTGGAACTCTCGGTGCTTTTTGTAGGGCAAGGAACAACAGAAGCCCAATTTTCAAGTCCCCACCCTGAGAACCCTAGATCCAAAAACTGGCTAAGTATGGAATGAGGGTTTTGTGCATGCTCTATATATCTAGTTAGTGAAATTACATATTTGTTATGTATAATTTGATAAATTTCAATTTCTTGTGTCCTGTAACCCTTGTTTTAAATAAAACTAAATCGAGAATACTAGTTTTTTTTTTCTTTTGTCCATGAACCTATGTAACATATGTAGGCCCTTAAAATTCAAATAGTCCACAAATCTGATTGTCAATTTGTATATCGCGGAACTCTAGGTGCTATTTGAAGGGAACGAAACAACATAAGCCCAATTTTCAGACCGCTAGCCTGAGAACCCGCGATCCAAAAACTTGCTAAGTATGGGGCTTCATGCATTCTCTAGAAAATCGCATCCCCATACTTTATAAAGGTACACATTTCATATGTGCAAAAGTAAATATCTACTTTATAAAATTACATATTTGATATGTATAATTTATGTTGTTTAGGAACCTATAATTTGATAAATTTTAATTTCAATTATGTCTCGGAGCCCTTGTTTTAACGAAAACTAATTCGGGAATGCTAATTCTTTTGTGTTTTTCTCCTTCCTGGTCATTTTCAAAATTAAATATGAGATAAATTGCTCACTCAAATTTGAGATTTCATATTTTACACACACACACACACACACACATATATGTTTCTTTAAATTTCCAGGAATATGTAACGTGTTTTATTATTTTTCTATATAAATGTCATAAAATTGTGTTCACTACTTTTTTCCTACTCACACATATAGAGTGTATGTCATACTGCTTGACACAGAGACCCTTAAAATTCAAATAGTCTACTTGTCAATTTGTATATCACGGAACTCTAGGTCCTCTTTGTGGCCATGGAACAACAGAGGCCCAGGAGCCCCTATTTTAAAGAAAACTAAATCGGGAATGATATTTTTTTTATATTTTTGTCCACCAGCCTAGGTAACGGACGTTAGTACTACTGTTTTTTGTTTTTAATTCCAAATTTTTTGGACATGAGCCCCTTAAAATTCAAATAGTCTGTAAGTTTTATTGTCAATTTCTATATCGCAGAACTCTCAGTGCTTTTTGTAGGGAAATTTTCATCCTTCCAACACCTATGTAATGGAGGTTAGTACTATTTTTTTGTTTTTTTGTCCACCAACATGTGTAAGGAAAACTAAATTGGAAATGCCAAATTTTTTGGACACGAACCCCCTAAAATTCCAATACTCTGCAAGTCTGATTGTCAATTTGTATATCGCGGAAATCTCGGTGCTTTTTGTAGGGAACAAAACAACAGAAGCCCAATTTTTTAATCCATAAGTCCGATTGTCAATTTTTGTATTGTGGAACTCTGCATGATATTTGTAGGACATGAAACAACAGAAGCCCAGTTTTCATCCTGCCACCCCGAGAACCCCCGATCCAAAAATTCAAATAGTCAGCAAGTTTGATTGTCAATTTGTATATCACGGAAATATCGGTTCTATTTGTAGGGAACGAAACAACAAAAGCCCAATTTTCATCCCGTCGGCCCGAGAACCTTGAATCAGGGTTCTGTGCATGCTCTCTCTATCTACTTAATCAAATTACATATTTGGTATGTATAATTTATGTTGTCCAGGAACCTATACTTTCATAAACTTCAATTTCTTGTGTCCAGGTGCCCTTGTTTTAAAGAAAACTAATTCAGGAATGCTACTTTTTTGTGCTTTTGTCCACAACCCTATGTAACAGACGTATGCCCTTAAATTTCAAATAGTCTGCAAGTCTGATTATCAATTTGTATATCGCGGAAGTATGGTTGTTATTTGTAGGGTACAGAACAACATAAGCCTAATTTTCATCCCGCTATGTAATGCCCATATACTTATAAACATCATTAAGATTCATAAACATTTTATTTGGGTAAACTGAAACAATAAACTTCTTAGCATAATAGTGATTCTCATAACAACAACTTCAATAACTTAGATTTATCAATAAATATTGATTTCATGACAGAAGGAAATAAATACATAACTTAACAAAGCACCTGGTTTTGATGCTAATTGTTGTTGCCACTGTGCCTTGTTGTTACCTGCTACCCAGATCAATCCTACCACAAATAGAAAATAACTGCCCAAAACTATTGTCCTCCCTGCCAACTAGGAAAACTAACTAGCTCCAGGATATCTATGGATATCCTGGCCCTCCGTGCCCAAAACCTCTAGCAACTCAGTGCCTCCCTGATCAAGAGCCACAGACCACAAAATACAATAGTGCACAGAAAATCATTGCTCACAACAAAACACAAACCACCACATCCATTATGTCCCCTCTCGTCGAATGGTGCACACATCCCCCTCTTCCCGTCCCTTATTCCTCCCTGGCGACTCATGCATTTAATTCAAAACCACCCTCCTTCCCCCGTCCTTCGTCATGAGTTAATGTTTTTATCTTCTCAAGATCCATGGCTATCCCTCTCTGCATACGCCACCGTTTTTATATCATTTTTCATTGATCTTTTAATTTTATTTCACAGGTCAATAAATGTGTTCTGTAGTTTGAATTATTACTCAATTAACCATAATTAATTCCTGTTAATTAATTTTAATTTATAATCTTAAGCATGTATCCAATTAGGGTCGTTACACACCCCGAGAACCCGCAATCCAAAAACTCAAAGAGTCTGCAAGTCTGATTGACAATTTCTATATTGCGGAACTCTCATGCTATTTGTAGGGCATGAAACAACACAAGCCCAATTTTCAACCTGCCACCCTGAGAACCCATAATGAGGGTTCCATGCATGCTATGTATATCTACTTAATCAAATTAGATATTTGGTATGTATAATTTATGTTGTCCAAGAACCTATAATTTGATAAATTTCAATTTATTGTGTCCAGGAGCCCTTGTTTTAAAGAAAACTAATTCGGGAATGCTAGTTTTTTTGTGCTTTTGTCCATGAACTTATTTAATAGACGTAGGCCCTTCAATTTCAAATATTCCACAAGTTCGATTATCAATTTGTATGTCCCGAAACTCTGTAGGGCGCAGAACAATAGAAACCCAATTTTAAGCCCACCACCCCGAGAACCCGCAATCCAAAAATTCAAATAGTCCATAAGATCGATTGTCAATTTGTATATCGTGGAACTCTCGATGCTATTTATAGGGAACAAAACAACAAAACCCCAATTTTCAGCCTGAGAACCCAAAATGAGGGTTCTATGCATGATCTATATATCTACTTAATCAAATTAGATATGTCGTATGTATAATTTATGCTATCCAGAAACCTATAATTTGATAAATTTCAATTTATTCTATCCAGGAACCCTTGTTTTAAAGACAACTAATTCTAGAATGTTAGTTTTTTTTGTTCTTTTGTCCATGAAACTATGTAACAGACGTAGGCCCTTAAATTTCAAATAGTCCACAAGTCTGATTGTCAATTTGTATGTACCAAAACTATGGGTGCTATTTGTAGTGCACGGAACAACAAAAGTCCAATTTTCAGCCCGACAGCCCGAGAACCAGTGATCCAACTCTTTTTTGGTGTTTTTGTCCACAAACGTATTTAGAAAACTACTTCAGGAATGCTAATTTTTTTGTGTCCAAGAACCTTTTAAATCTTAAGTATTTTTGATAAATTTCGGGAAAAGATTAATTCGGGAATACTATATTTTGCATGAAAACCACATGTACTTCAAATTCCTACCCACGTGTCTATATTCGGTCACATTTATTTCCATTCCAACCTGCTAGGGACTATGCTGCCATGCAACACTTGTTAAAACTAGACATTGAAAACTAATCATTGGTAAATCTCAGAAGTCGTCTTACTCTATAATATGTTTGAGTCCAATAAAATATAATTGTAGTGGAGAAATGCTTAATGAGACATGGGAAAATATTCATTGCCAAATTGCAGAACCAAGAGTGGTTGAAGGTGTGGAGTTGGAGGGTGAAGTAAAAGAGGAACAAATTCACCTATGTGCATGTTGAAATGGCACGAACATTAAGGAAAGTAGGGTTGGAATGAATCACTTGACCTTTTTCATTTTATTTTACCATTTTAGTGAGTGAGAGATCACATTTATACTGATCAAGAAAGTCTAATGTGAGAGTGACCTAATCACATAGGAATCTGGGATCGTACTTTGGAACGATTGGGTTGTCAGGTGACATCAGCCTGTTTTGTCTTCAACAAGAATTTTAAAGCACATGGGTTATCAAGTGACGTTAGCTTATTTTCCCTCCAAAGTCCCTCTCAACTAACTATTGTATCATTTCCCCTCCATCTATAGTGCACACTTCTAACTTAGCAATTATTTAATGCATTTACGTTTGATAGGGACCCCAAGGCTCCACATGATTTGTTATGAAAGTTTATGGGTGTATGGGCCATTTTTTTTGCAAACTTAATTCACATTAATTTAATTTTGGTAGGTTTAAGTTAGCATGGCTTGCAGTGATGAGATAGGGACCCCAAGACTCCACATGAATTTTTATTAAATTTTATGGGTGGATGGGCGATTTTCTTTGCAACCTTAATTCACATTAATTTAATTTTGGTAGGTTTAAGTTAGCATGGCTTGCAGGGGTGAGCTTCATTTCTTTTATGAGGTGGCCTTAAACTTTATTTAATAAGGTCATTGATGTTTAAAGAAGGGAGAGGGGCTTCTCATGATAAAATAAAAGTTTTGAGGGGGAGATAACTCTCTCACATAGAAAAGTGGAGAAGAGGAGGAAGAATAGAAAAGTAAGAAAAGATGAAGTGGAGGAGAAAAGAGAGGAACTAGTTCTCACATTGGAGTTTCTCTTGAAGAGGAAATAGAGGAGAATGGAGAAGAATAGAGAAGGTAGAATAGAGGAAGAAGAACAAGAAGAAGAGAATTGTAACAAGACACTGAATAGAACTCTCAATAATAGAGATTGTTAGGTAGAATAGTGTGAATGTTCCAAAATATATTGAGGAAAGAAAATAGAAAAAAGGTGACAAAGAAGATAATGAATATATTGAGAATGTTAAAAAAAAGATATAGAAGATTGTTATGACCCAAGGGAGGAATATATTCTGTTAAATGTATATGATATGACCCCAAAGGATGCATATATGAGGCTAAATGTACATTTAATGTGTAAATATATATGTAATATGGTCGACCTAATAGTAAAGGGGCCTCATGTGTAGTGTGTGAATAGGTATATATAGATAGCATGTATTCATTATTAAAGACATGTGAATTATGATGTAGAAATGTATTTGGATATTTGGAAGAGGTTCTCTTATTCTTTAAGGAGTGATTGTATAACTCATTTGTGTTATCTATCTTGGAGTTGTGTCCCACACTCACATTGATGTCCATGGTGTGTACTTCTAGTTTATTATGATATTTTAATCATTTGGAACATAAGATTTTACAGGGTGTGTACTTCTGGCTTATTCTGATACATTAATCATTTGAAACATAACATTTGGTTTCAAAGAAACAATCCTAGGGTTTTTATTCTTCAAGCGAGTCATGTTGGCTTTTTCTTTATAACGTTTTTTCTGTGATGCTTAAAATAGAAAAATTTGGTGGTTACTTAGAAGACATATCAAGGTACATGTGGTAAAACATTATGGGTCATTATATGTTTGGAGATATAGCTCATGGAATTTATGGATTTTTACTAGCCCTGAAATCAATCTCAAACAAGTCATTTTGGGAAATTTGCAAAATATTGAGAAAATATAGTGAATTTCATATGGTAAAAATTTCAAAGTTTGGATCATTTTAATTTCTCAGATAAAGTATGTGGAAAGCAGGGTTATTTTATTGCTCCTATAACTAGTCTCAAACAAGTGTTTTGGGTAAAATAGTCATATATTCTTCAATGAGTATCCAAATTCAGTACCATTGATTGCATTTGAAAGAGGACAATCCATAGTTTTCTGGCACAAATTTCAAAATCAAGTATTAAATATTGGAAACATGGAATTTTTTACAAGTTCACTCTCCAGAAAAGGATAAAAATCGGCAAGGATTGGGAAAGTTACCATAAATTTCGTTTGGAACATCAATTTTTTGTTAGACCTGTGACATTTCAGAGAATACATATCAGGGTACTATAGTTCGAAATTTTAGACTGATAAGGGCCAAATTTCAAAAATACATCAAGTCAGGGAGAAGGACAAACTCCAAATGAGGGTTTTCAAAGGTATGTTCACTTAAAACTATCAAAAATTTTGATTGGGATGTCTGATTGAGGTGAATCAAAATCCATCGGAAAGGGAAAACATAGAATATTATATGGGAATATTTATTATAACTATTTGATATTATTATCCTTAATATAACGAGGTTTTAAGTTGAGGTTTGGGTTAGACCTCAATTAATAATCAATGGAAATACCTCAATTTACATGAGATGAAGTTAAAGATGAAATGAACCCTATAAAATGGTTAAGGTTGGTAAATGAATATGATATGACTCCTTCAATAAAACAATTTTATGTTTTTGGTGAAGCTCGGAAGTGGTGGATGAGTATTGACAAGGATACTAGATGGAATTGTATATGGAAGAATTAGAAAAAATCTTCTCAAATAAATGGATCAAGGATGAAAAAAAGGAGGAGATGCATACAATTCAAGATGAGTTAAAAGAAGGAAAGGAAAAGATCAAGAATAACGGTGATGAACTATCTAAGATATGAGACCTTATTGAATAACTAATGAAGGGAGTTCGGAAATCAAAGCATGGAAAGACTAGCAACAGAAAGTGGGAAAAAGATGAGTCAAAGGAAGAATTGAAAAATAAATATGAAAAAATAGGTAGATAAAATACTGTAATAAAAAACTACTGGATGAGGTTAGGATATTGAAATAAGAGAATAAGAATTATCAAAATCAATAAGAAACAAGGATCTTGGATGAAGAATCTACAAAAATAATTGAAGAGTAAATTTGAAAGAAGGTTGAGGAATCGATAAACACTAATGAGGTAAAATCGGAAATGCAATCCAGAATTAAAGAAGAACATGAGAATTTGATAAATGGGGTAACATTGTAGCTTCAAAAGGAGAAAGAAGAAAATATTCAAAAATGTCACCAAAAGATCCTTGAAGAAGTTGAACTTCATCTAGAGTATGTACATGCAAACTATGATGGTATTATCTCCAAGGATAGAGTAATCAAATACCAAGAAAAGACGATAGAGTATGTCATTTTATTTTAAACACAGATTGATGAAATGCATGTGCAAAGTGAAGGATAACCGTCAAATGTGAAATCATATTGACGCCCTCATTACCAAGAAAGATTTCAAGGAATAAAAGAAGATAAAATCAACATTATCAACAAAGAAGATGAAATACTTATCAATATTCATGCAACAAGGAATCACAAAACCAATCTTCAACAAGCTATTATCAGAGACCAATAACCACTACAAATTGGAAAAGTTACAAAAACAATACATGCAATCAAAGGAAATAAAATTATGGAACAACTATCTATCGAGGATTAAGACCAAAAAGAATTGATTTTGAATGGATGGATGATCATCAATGGAATGAAAAATGGAGAGACATAAGAAAACCATATTACATGATTTCATAACATGTGAAGCCTTTGATTGCAAATTTTTAAGGACACAATGTTTTTAAGGAGGGTGCTATGTTATGACCCAAGGGGGGCATATATGAGGTTAAATGTATATGATATGATCCTAAAGGGGGGAATATATGATATTAAATGTGCATGTAATGTGTAAATATATATGTAATAGAGTTGTCCTAATACTAAAGGGGCTTCATGTGTAGCTCATGGATATGTATATATAGATGTCATGTATTGATTATTAAAGACATTTAAATTGTGATGTCAGAAAGTATTTGGATATTTGGAAGAGGATCTCCTATTCTTTAAGGAGTTGTTGTATAACTCATATTTTTTATTTGTATTGGAGTTATGATCCATGCTCACAATGGTGTACATGGTGTGTACTTCTGATTTGTTCTAAAATTTTAAGCATTTGGAACATAACAAAGACAAAAGAGGTGTGCAACAACAATGGAGAATAAAGAACCAAGGTAAATAAATTGTATTTTCTTCTGTTTGTCCCTATTTTGAGCCACTTGTAGGTGTAGTTGAGACTAATACCAACAAGCCCTCCCAATTTGGTTTTATGAAGATAAGAGTATCTAGCTCTATCGTTATTTCAACAGTTGAAACCCATTGATACATATGCGTGTAAGTACATAAATTTATAGTTTAATAAAAGACTAAATATGCAAATTTGAGTTTTCTACTTGTATGTTTGTGTTTTAAAAATTATGTCCGTGCTTCATAGATTTATTGTGTCTTTTGAGTTTAGATACCTCAATACCCTTCATTGTTAGGTGATAATATATTCAATATATATATCCTTGTGACCATTTGAAACTATATTGGTTTTTATATTTCTATATATCCTTTCTTTCATTTCATATAATCTATAACAATAGAGAATAGATGTGAACAAAGGATTTATAGAGGCAATGCAAGTTAACATGGATGGTTGGAGCTACACTAAGTATGAGTAAGTTTCAGCTCCCTTCAAAGTAGTGTTTAAAAACACTCCATTAAAATGTAGCAGAATTTAAGTTGATAAACAAAAAGTGCAAAAGACAAAAATATCAAGGGAATAGAGAAATCACATGAACAAGAACCTGAAGGTGACACTAAACCAACCAATATTATTGATGGAAATGTATTAAAAGAGGATGCACTTAAAAAAAAAACAATCCAGGAACTCCTATGGAAGAGGATGCAGCTCATGCTCAGATTAATCCTTCAGTGTAATGTGTTACTTTGTTTGTGTCATCATATTTTTCATCTTACCGGGTATTTTTGAAGAAAGTGTGACATCCTCAATTATTAAAAAAAAAAAATTTAATTTAATTGCATTGAAAATAAATTTCCATTTATGGAAATTCATATTTTAAATTATGATGACATGTAATTATTATTTTTGTGACTATTGGGAAAGAGTTTGTTGGATTACTGAGAGGGGCGTGAATCTGTAATAGAGAAATAATAATTACTTTAACCATAGTATGCAAGTGTCATTTACCTTTATGATCAATATAACATTATCATCCAATAAGTGAAAAGAAAATAAACCATAAACAATGAACAAGCACACACATGCACAGTACACCAATGTTCTTATGTGGAAACCCAATGCAGGAGAAAACCCCTGAATGATTTTTCTTATATGTCTTTAAGAATTACATTCATTGGAAGCACCAACTTCCTTTTTTCTCCAGCTACAATTGGAAGGATGCTATGACCCCCTATATATTAGGATACAACTTGAGGGAAGCTACAACTCCCCAATTCTATGACTACAACTAGAAGGAGGCTACAATCCCATATGTTCTCTGAATACAACCGAAAGGTCACTACAACCACCTAACCTTTGCCTGTCATGTCACCTTGAAATAAAAGTAATATGACGAAACCATTTCCACACTATCATTGTGAGATATATTGTTGTAAACCTATACTAATCTATGTCAACAACATGTAACCAACCTGTACCTGTGCTCATCTTGTACCAACAAAACCAAATAGGTATGCAACCTGTTGTTCTGCATCACACGTATGTATGCAACCTTTCTATAATGCATCCCGCGTATGTACATGATCTTTCTATACTCCAGCTTGCGTATGCCTTCTAAAAACTAGGTTTTTCTCTCTCCTAAAAAAAACTCTAACCCTCTACAGTCTCTGTCACATTAACATGCAACCTGTCACTGTGTCCAAACTGTAATTGTTCCCTGTGCATATTGTTACACATTATTTTTGTCATCCCTATGACTGTTAATGATGTAAACCTACCTGTTTCCTTTAGAGGGGTTAGTGGCCTAAGTTCCTGAAGAGAGAAGGGAGAAGAACCTTTCCTGAGAAAAGAAGTTACATTTTCCCTTGTAAAAACCCTGCAAAAAAGGAAGTTCGCAGGTTGCTATATAGGCAAGGTGCGAGAATGCCTGATTCTCGTAGGTTGCACCATAGCTAGGGTGCGAGATGTTCACAGGTTGCTCTATAGGCAGGGTGCAAGAATGCCTACACGTGGGAAAAACAAGTGTTTTCTCAAATCTTCTAGAAGGAGAAACTTTTATGGTGAGGTGGAATCCGAATGGTTTGGATCTTACTCGCTCTCATGATTTAGTGGGATCATCCTAACCTCCTCACCTTATCCTCTTCAACTTAAAAGGAGAGGAGATCTCATGGAGAAGGGGTTCTTGAGCTTGTAGCTTTGGAACTTTTGGGATTAGCTTGGATTGGATTGAGCCACTTTGTCAAGATAGATTGTGAATATTATCAGATCTGTGCTCTCAGAATTCTTGGAGTGAAAGTGTGTG
>SNQJ01S0163210.1:0-13582 GCA_010110895.2 Picea sitchensis | reverse complement strand
TAAATTCAATATCTAAAACTTAAGGAAAGCGTCATGTTCTGGTGTGTTTTGTTCTAGATCTAGGTGGATCTAGGGAGATCAGTTAGTGTCCGCACCTACTGATTAGTCCAATAACACATACATCCAAATATGTATCATTTAACCAAATGTATCTATATCTCTCTAGTCATGTGTCATACAAGTGTGTATAATAGTGAACAAGTATAATAACCCTCACATGGACTAGACATCAAACCCTTACTAATAAAAAAACTCTCAATACATCAACCATTTCACATCCACTTCACAAATACAAGCTCTCAACCATGTACCATAAAAACCCTTAACCATATGCCAAAAAATACAACATGTGCTTCAACACTTTGCAAGATGTACCAATGATAATTATTAATTATACCAACACTGTATTTCTATAGATATGACTTATACAGTGAATGCCATGCAACCAATAGGCTTTCTAGGGAAATTCCTCAAGCTCCCATAACCATAACTCATGTAGAAAATAATATCCAACTACACATAAAAATAAGACATACCTTTTGAACCTGTAGATAGATCTGTTGTACTTGATTATTGTAGACCTTCCTGGGAGCTTGATTTAAGACTCTAGAGACCTGGCATATTCATATTCTAAAGTTTTTATAAATTTTCTCACATGTACATGCCCTTTTATACTGGAAGCCCACATACGTATGTTCCCTTCTACATTATAGCCCGCGTACACTTCAAAAGCTATAGTTTTTTTCAGTATTTTCTGTAATTATGAAAATTTCATTGTCAACCCTTTTTGCTACCTCATACTTGCACAACTTCATATGTACCAATGAGTACATGCAATAAAACTTACACAATAATAGATATTCTCAATAGGTGCTAATAGTTTAGGATTTCTCTCTTATTTATACTTCCATGTAGCTTCCTTAATAGTTTACCTTCTAACCAACTTAACTCACTTTCCTTCTTTTATGTCTAACCCACTTCTAACCCACTTTGATACAAATATTAAATTATCCACTTCTAGTTGCAACTAAATTATTTTTAATTATTTTCTTATGGAAACAACTTAATCCATGATTAACTCCTAGTTTCACCCACTTTACTAGTCGACTTCTTCTAGGAGCTTCGAGAACAATTTGACTTCTTTGATCTTATGGATATCTTATGAGGGTTCTCCAACTTCACAATGCCATAAATGTCTAACCGTGAAAAGTTATGTGACGTTCCACATATCACCATAAATGGCATGACATGTACTATCCATCTAGAATAGTCTTACCTACAAAGATATTAAACTCCATACCATTATACATTAGTCAAAATGAAGTCCCTTAGCATTACTGTTGGGTATACCAAAATTTGATATCATACTTTCTTCAAGGGTTGACATCAATGACAACCAACCCAATTAATAAAAATATCCCCCTTTGACATTAATGGCAACACTTTGATGCAATGTTGAAGTCATATCTCTCATGTTCCCCCTGTGACCATCGATTCCCCTGGAAACATGCCTATGTGATCTCTCTATAGGAATCTAACTCTCCATTCTACATCTGATGAATCTCTCTCCCTTTGACATCAATGGAAAAGGTAACTTCCTGTCTAGGGCTCCTCCCCTTAACTAAACTATCCTTGGGGCTGCTCACCCTGAATGAATTCTTCTTGAACCTGCTTTCCCAAATTTAGTTGTACTTTGTATGGTGTTTTCTCATGTAAATATAAGACATATAAGATAAGCATTCAAAATCATTCATTCTGGAGTAAAAATTACTCTGAGTCTCTGGTGAAGATTCTCAAAGGATTCCCTTGGAAGTGGTTTTGTAAGGATATATGCAACATGTTCTTTTGCTCCCACATATTCAACTCTAATGTTCTTTTCCGCAACCTGTTCCCATAGCAAGTGATACTTTATTGGAATGTGCCTCGTTTTGGAGTGAATTACTGGATTTTTTGAGATATTGATGGTGCTTGTATGATCACAATATATTGGAATGGGCTCATCATACTCAACCTTTATGTTTTTTAGAGTTTGTGTCATCCATAGAACCTGTGTACAACATGTTGTTTCTAAAATATACTATGCTTCAATTGTAGATAAAGATATCGATGATTGTTTCTTTCTTAGACAAGATACCAAACACTCACCCAAGTAGAATGATTATCCATTGGTGCTTCGTCGATCACCAATGCAACTTGCCCAATCTGCATATGCGTAGAAAATAAGTGATAGATCATTTCCTCTTGGTTACCATAATCAAAACTCTTTTGTACCCTTGAGATATATTAAAATCCTCTTCATTTCTAGAACATGTGATTCCTTTGCTATTTCTTGAAATCATGCCACATGTCCAACTACCTGCATTACATATGGTTTGGATGCTATCACATAAAGTAAGTTGTCAATCATTGTCGTATTGCCTCTGATATGTAGACTTTAAATCATTATCTTTACTTAACTTGCAACTAGTTTGCATATTAGTATTAATTGGTTTTCAATCTTCCATTCTGAACCTCTTTAGCATTTATCTGATATAATTTCTTTGAGAAATAAAAATGCCTTGGTTTCTTTTACATATCTAAAGACCCAAAAAAAAGGATATCTCTCCAAGAAATGACATTTCAAATTAGTTTTGCATATCCTTTGCAAATTTTTGGCTTAACCTGTCATCGTCACTTCCAAAAATAATATCATCAACATAAAATTCAATTAATAAAATACTATCTTGAGTTACCTTGATGTAGAGGTTGTTGCCTGCATTTCATTTTTTGAAACCTTCTTGTTGTAGATATTTTTCTAGTCTAGAATACATTTCTCTGGGGGCCTGTTTTAGACCATACACGTCTTTCTTCAACCTGCACACATAATCTTCATTTTTTGACAATGGAAAACCTTTTGGTTGCTCAATGTAGACTTATTCTTCAAGTTCCCCATTCAGAAAGGATGATTTCACGTACATCTGATACACTTTAATCTTCTTGGAGAATTCATAAGATAGGATCAATCTGATTACTTCCATTCTGACATCTGGGGAAAATGTCTATTAAAAGGTGATACCTTCATCCTATGCATATCCTGTACATACCAATATATCTTTGTTCGTGGTAACTTGTATATATTCATTCAATTTATTTATGAAGACCCACTCTGTGTCGATCACATTCTTGTACCTTAGTCTTAGAACCAATTCCCAAGCATCATTCTTATCTATTTCATCCAATTCTTCATTCATATCCTTTTTATAGAATTCATCATTGTTGGCTTCTTCAAAAAATTTAGGTTTAATTGAAGATAAGAGAGCTAGGTGCAGTTGTTTTGGTGAGCGGATTATTCTTCTAGTCTCAATTGTTGCATTGTTGTTCCTGATAATATGATCTAAAGGATGATTCTTCTATACTCATTTGTTGGGTGTATTTGTAGGTACTTGTTGAACTTTCTCTTCTACTTCTATCTGATCTTCTTCTTCTTCCGCTTCTTCTGCTTCTTCTTCTTCATAAACCTCTTCCAATGAATCCTTTTCTTCTTCCTTTGATTTTCGTCCACCTGTCTCATCGACCGTTACATTGATTCTTTCCACAACTTTGTTGAGCCTAAATTGTAACATTTGTATGCTTTCCTTATACTCGAGTAACCAACAAGTATTCATTTTTCCACATGAGAATCAAGCTTTCCCATTCTTCCATTTTCTCTTTTGATCTAGCATTTGCTTCTCAAAACTCTAAAGTGCTTCACATTTGTTGGTATTCCTTCCCATACCTAATAGGGAGTTTTATAGCTATTGTTTCTGAGCATTAATATCTTTTGAGTGTGAACTGATGTATGCACTACATGTGTCTGAAACATATTTGTCAACTTAGAATCCATTAACATTGTTTGAGTCATTTCTTGTACTATATCGTTCTTTGTTTCAACAAATCCATTATGTTGAGGTGTCCTAGCGATCAAGAATTTCCTTTTTATTCCATTCTTGTTTCAAAAATCCATAAATTCCTTTGAAGTAAACTCTCCTACATTGTCTAATATTAAACATTTGATTTTTTAATCCATTTCATTTTCAACCATTTCATTATATACCTTGAAGTTTTCAAATGCTTATGATTTCTTCCTGAGAAAAAAAAATACAATCATTCTTGTATAATAATCAACCAATAACATTAAGTATTTCTCACCTTTTAAACCCTTTATTCTAGTTGGTCCAACTAGATCAATATGCACAATTTCCAATGGTCTTTGTGTGGAGTATTCCTTTGATTTGAAATTTGTCTTTGTTTTCTTTCCTTGTTGACAATGCTTTCATAATGTGTTGGTTGGTTTTGTGATCAGGGGCATTTCTCTGACTGCCTCCTTTTTTATGACTTTGATGAGGTTATCGAATTTTATGTGACTCATTATTTTGTGCCATAGAAAACCTTCATCGTCCTTTCCTAAACAACACTTTTTCATTTTCAATTTCAATTTCACTTAGTACATATATGTTTCTTGATGTTCTTACAATTGTTGCAATCAATTTTCCTGAACCTTCTTTTCTTATATTTCACTTCTGTGAATCGAACATAAGTTTGTGACCTTGGTCACACATTTGACTTACACTTAGAATAGTATGTTTCATATCTTCCACTAGTAAAACATTTTCTTCCTTGGTATTCTTGTTTCCAATTATGACTGTGCCCTTTCCAATGATTCTAGTTGAGTCATTGTTTCCAAAGGAGACTGGTCCATCTCTTTCCTTTCTCAATGTAGGAAGCTTGTCTTCATCACCCGTCATGTGCTTTGAGTAGCCACTGTCAAAATAGCAAACATGTTTCTTGTGTTTATCTTGTAGAGAGAGTGTTCATTATTCATTGTTAAACTAATTCTTCTTTCTTATCCATATTCTCTATTGAGGTTCTTGATTGTGACTATTGTTGTCTTGTTGTGATTCTCTAGGAGGAACTGTCATTCTACAATCTTTGGCCATGTGTAAAAAATCATTGCACTTGTATCATTCCACTTCAAAGCTTAATGATTCAAACCTATTGTATCTTCTTCTCTTTGTTTCACTTGGCCTTGTTGGAAAACCATTTTGTGCATGACTTTCAAAGTTGTTTATGTTCATGTTATTATCTCTCCAATTTATAGTTTTGTGTCCAAAATTATTACATGCATAACATAAACAAAAAAAATAGTTTGATACGTGGGAGTTGAAGATATTCTGAAAGGAGTTACTCTTTTGAATCCTTCTTCTTCCTAAGGCCTGTTTGTTTCTAACTGTCGTTGATTCTGAAATCTGAATCTTCTAGGTGGAGGAATGTCCCTATGATCTTCCCTCTAAAAATTCTTGTTTCCTCTAACTGTTTCTACGTAGCTTCTTGGTTGTGTTTCTTGATTGATAGTTTTGGAGCTTGATTCTCTTTTTGTCTAATTATATCCAAACCCATAATTGTCATGATGTGGCCTCTGAATGTTGATAATATTATCCAAAACCTTTGAGTTGTTCTACATCTTTTTCTGTTGAAGGTCTTTTCTTAATGTAACAATCTCTGATTCCAAATTTCCAATGATCATGTCCTTTTCTTCCAATTGTTCTTTAAGTTCTTATTCTATTCTCTTGTCTTCTTCAACTTGAATTTTTATATTAGAGATCATCTAATCCAATTATTCAAAGTTGTAATTTTGTGTTTCCTCCTTTATTTTTAGTTCTGCCTGTAATGATTTGTTTTTCTTCTTTTCCCTTTTTATAACATCTATGGCACTCAACAACTCTTCTTTGTTGTCAATTTATGCCTCTTAATATTCTTCTTCGGTGTCTTCTTTATCAAAGTTTTATGTTTCCATGATATAACTCTTTTTGTCTCAATTTCATTGACTCCATCTTTTTCTGATGAGGAGTTGTCTTCTTTGGTGAAAAACCGTTTCTTGAAGACTTTATTTTTGGTTCTTTTTCATTTATATGTTTGTTTTCTATTTGAATCATCTTCTTCATTTCTTTTCTTTTTCTTGTGAGGACATTTGTTAGCGAAATGACCAATATTATCACAATTAAAACAAATCAATGGAATGTTACCTCTATATTTGTTGTCGGTTACCCTTTTCAGTCTTCTGACAAAGTTGGCTACTTCTTCATCGTCTTCTGAGATGTCACTATTGTTTCTATCTTATTTTTATTTTTTATTTCTCTTTTTCTTTGACTTCTTGGATTATTTGAATGCTACTTATTTTATAATTGGATTCTCCTATTCAGTTCTCATTTCATAGGCTGTGAAAAGTTTGCGTAGTTCATACATGCTTATTGAGTCTAGATATGTTGTTTATTCTAGTGTTGGGATATTAGGATCAAATATCATTGCAAGAGATCTTAGTTCCTTTTGAAAAATTATAGATTCATCAACCTCTTCTCCCAATCCGATGATTGCATTCATTGTTTCATCAACTCATAAGAAGTAAAAAGAAATATTCTCACCTTCCTTCATATTTAGTTGTTCGAATTGACTTATGTAAGTTTGAAGATTTATTTCCTTGACTTTTGCATATCCTTCATACATATTCTAAAGTTTGACCCAAATCTCTTTAGCGGAGCTAAAATACATAAATTTAATGCATACCGAATCATGAAGACCATTCATAAGTGCATTTGTGGCTTTTGAATTATTTAGACTGAGTTTCCTTCCATTTTCTTTTGTTGGTGGAACTATTGGTTCTTTGTATCCATCTACAACTTATTTCCAAACCTCAAATTCTTGTGCATGTACATATGTTTTCATCCTTCTTCTCTAGAATGCATAGTTTTGTCCATCAAACTGTGGTATTCCATTTTTATACATATTTTTTCTCTCCATGATCTGCCTTTCAGTGGTTATGATGATTTCTGAAGGAACCTTCTTTGATACCAATTGTTCGATTACTGAGAGGGGGGTGAATAAGTAATAGAGAAATAATAATTATTTTAACCACAATATGTAAGTGTTATTTACCTTTATGATCAGTATGAAATTATCATCTAATAAGTGCATATTAAATAAAACATAAACAATGAACAATCACACACATGCGCAGTACACCACTGTTTTTACATGGAAACCCAATGCAGGAGAAAACCATGGAATATTTTTTTCTTATATGTATTTAAGAATTACATTAATTGGAAGCACCAACATCCTTTGTTCTCCAACTGAAACTGCAAGGAGGTTCTGACCCCCTATACTTTCAGGCTACAACCTGAGGGAACCTATAACTCCCCAATTCTCTAGCTACAACCAGAAGGATGATACAACGCCCTATGCTCTCCAACTACAACCAGAAGGTGGTTACAACCACCTATCCTTGTCTATTCCTGCAGCCCTGAAATACAAGTAAGATGATGAAACCACTGCCACACTATCACTATGAGATATACCATTGTAAACCTGTACCATTCTATGCCAACAACCTGTACCCAACCTATGCCACTTTCCTGTAACCAACCTGCACATGTGCTCATATTGTGACAACAAAACCAAATAGGTATGCGACCTGTCTGTTCTACAACGTGCATATGTACGTTCCATTTCTATACTTCAACTTGTGTATGTGCGTGGAATTTCAATACTGCAACCTGGATATGCCTTCTGAAAACTAGGGTTTTATCTCTCCTGGAAACAAATTTGACCCTCTACATACTCTATTACATTAAACTACAACTTTTCACTATGTCCAAACTGTAATTGTGCCCTATGCATACATCCTCATATGTATCCTTTAACCAAATGCATCTATATCTCTCTAGTCATCTGCTATACAAGTGTGTATAATCATGAACAAGTATAATAACCCTCACATGGACTAGACATCAAACCCTTAATGATAAACAACTTCTCAATGCATCAACCACTTCATAGCCACTTCACAAATACTCTCAACAATGTACCATAAAAACCCTTAACCATATGCCAGGAAATACAAGATGTTCTTCAATACTTAGCAAGATGTGCCAATGATAAATATTTATTGTACTAGCACTATATTTCTATATATATGAATTATATAGTGAGTTCCATGCATCAACTATCCTCTCTAGGGAAAATTGTCAAGCCCTAATAATCATATTTCATGTAGACAATAATATCCAGTTTGATGCAGACCCCCTCTTCCTCCCGTGGTTGTTTGACCTCCTGGTCTAGGATAATTCAATAAATAGAGTCAGATTGACTCTTAGGGCCCATGTTGGACCCCCAAACAAGTTTACACATGCCCCTTTCTTCCTAAGGCATAGGTTCTATGATACCTGCGAGCTCTTGCTAAGCCCCTGTTCCTTTTTTAAATTTTAAATACATGCACTAGCTCCCTTCGCTAAGCCCATTTACTGATATGAACCCACACTATGACCCAAGGATTAACCCAAAGACGCTAATCCACAACACTCTATTTCATGGGCTACAGAGCGTTGAGCTCCAAGCGTTTACACTCTAGTTCCTCGGGCTCACGAACTGACGAAGTTTTGAATTGATGTTAGAGGGATCAATAGTCCCTTCTCTATTTCAAATTCAATGGCCCTGATCTCTTCAGGCTCCAGGATTTAGCGAAATCCGAAACACCTCTCTAGAAAAATTCCAGAGTGATAAACCTATGAAGTTCACAATATGATGCCACACACTCTTAGAGCATCAATGAACCTGATTAACTTCGGTACCCCGTGCTTCGGGAGTTCCAAAGTCTCCAATATCACAAACCTCTCGAGTGCAATCCTTCCAGAGTGTCAGATATCTTGACACACCTCTCGCTTGACAAATGGTCTAGATCTACTATGCTTCCTCTGACTTCTAGAGATTTTACACTCCTTTGCGCTCCTTCCTCCCAAATTTATTACCTTCCAGATTGCATGATTTGATGCCATGTCCTCCTGGCGATCAATGACCAAGATCTGCTTCGCTTCCTGAGTTTTAGCAGTTTTTCTTTCTCCTTGTTCGAAATCTGCTGGAGTGTTATGGCTCCATAGTTTCATATCTTTCGCCACCTGTCCCTCCTGACAATGGACTTTCCTGATCCACTTCGGGACTTTGGTTAGTCTTCTCTCCTTCTCCCTTAAGGTGATTAAGTCTCGTGCACTTACCTAGATCCAATGTTTGTTGGTCCTCTACGCTCAGATCCTATGACTAGGATATTTCTTCCTTTCTGTGCACTCCTCCTAATGTCTGGACATAATATTCAATGACGCATATCTCTTCTCCACAAATGATATAACAACAGTTGTTGTTCCTCCTGCTTCTCCTGGAATTTTTCCATGAAACGAAGAATTTTAAGAAAATTCAAAGACTATGACCTTTGGTCCTTCTATGATCTCGACTGCTTGGGGTCTTGACTTGTGCTACACCTCCTGAAATTTGGAACTTGAAGTAATTTTTCCTCTACACACACCTGCGGTACTTTTCTCCTAAGCTTTGGAATGTGATCAAACACCTAAGGATCTCGACCCTCTGCTCCTTCAGATGTCTTCTAGTGCCCTCTTGGAAACTCAACGCTCTTCCTCCTAATATTATGAACTTGGAATAGGTTCACACTGCATGAAATTTTATTTGTCTTGAGAATCTGACCCTAGAAAGGGTTCTTTACCTCTGCACACCTTGTAGAGTCATTTTGCACAATTTCAATACTCCTCCTGAGCTTTGTAAAGTCTAAAATAATTTGGATCTAGCGCACTCCTTGCGCTTGTATCCCTTGAGACCTTCTCAACAATGGTCTAAGTGTTGGTCTGGTGCACACCTTGCACATATATTTTCTTGAGTATTGAACTCTTCAGGATCACTGATGCACTCTCTACACCTACTCAATCACACTTGCAGATTTCTTCCCTAGATTTTTCAACAACTTTGGTTCTCCTCAATTTCTCCAACACTTCATAAAGGCGTTAGTACTGTGCACTCCTTGTACCTCCTACTCAATCCACCCTTGCAGATCATACAAAGTATTCAACAACTATGTCTCCTGTGCACTCTATGCACAGACCTTCCTTCAGAGTGTTCGGTAACTCTGAGGTTCCTTCTCAATTTGAAATTGTTTTGGTGTGCCCTCCTGACACGTTCTTTCTGAACTCAAAACAAAATTCAAAACATGCACTCCTTGCGTTGGATACATAGGTATCTATACCCTATCATGCACTCTAAAGAATCCAGAATGACTCATCAACTCACAGATAAAGAATTCTATCTAACTCCTGCAAATTGAAACCTATTCATACATCTACTACATATGAAAACACATAGATAACATTCATAAAACACATAGAGAAACATCATGAGCATACATACATGAAAATCATAGGTAGAAAATTATTCTCTTTGTATTAATACTCTGAATGTTAATTACAATATGTCCAGGGCTGGACTACAACAAAATCTCAACTTTTCTCCTCTCCTCTCTTGAGCTCTCTCTATAGCTCAACAAATCCTCCTCAAATCGATACAATTTTTTTTTACAAAAGATGGGCTCCTCAGGCCCTCCCTCCAACATACCTGCCTACATTAAATTTTATTGAATGCATATTTACATTTTAAGATACGAGGAAAATTTCAACATATGTACAACTAAATCCTATTAAAGGAAACTCTATCCACATCCTATAAAAAGGCCAACTTGGATTTACTTCAGCCTTACAATAATTTATTACAGTCAAATTACATTGAAAATTAAAAACAAGGGGAAAATGAGAGGGTTGGCGCCTCTCTCCCTTCTTGAATGTGAGTTGATGTATTGCATTGCTGGCACATGCTAAGGTGGAAAGGATGCTCCTACATCATACTCCACTACTGGGAAAATCATGAGCTCCTTCTTATGAGCTCGTCTTCTCTGTTGAAGTCCCCCTATAGCCCAAACTTCTCTTTGGATCTGTTCACCTACTCCTCTACTATGTCGTTGTTGTTGTTGTCCTGCTGATCCAGGATCTCCTCTGTTCAACCTTCTCTCATTGTTAACTAAATCCTATGTTGACTTCACCATCAGCTTCATGATTTACTATATCACCTTGTCTAGATGATCCACTAGTTGAATCTTCTTTTGCAGCCTATTCTACCTCATCTCCTTCTCATCAAACAAATAATTGGGAAGATCGATCTGATCTTCCACGGTGATTTCATCTCTTTTGGCTTCGACTTGCCACTCCACTGCAGGTCAAACTTCTGCAGCCTCCTCACTGAGTTATTTCTCATCTACCTCCTCTGACAGATTGAATTCTATCAACTCCTCTCTTGGTACAACCCCATCTTCCTCCAGCTTCTCCTCATGCTAGAATTCTCCCTCAACTTGCATGATTGTCTCCTTATGGAAGTCTTCTTTTGTGCCTGGATGGCATACACAATCCTACAACATTTTCAACTACATCTCCCATTGAATGAGAATGTCATATCAATTCTCTTCTTCTACTACTACTGGGGTAGACTTCAATATCTTCTCCTTCTCCTCTATTACAGTCACAACTGGTTGTCTTTCTTTTGTTGCACCAAAAACATGTGCACTAGAATCTACTGGGCTAATTGGTAGGAATATTTTGATTCCTCCAATGATCAAAATTCTCCTCTGATCCTCTTTTGTCATCACTCCTTGTTGAACTAAACTCACCTATGAGATCCTGATACTTTCAGACAGTCTCAATCTATCTCCCATTCCCTCCTGGAAATATGGGGTTTCTCCTCTACCCTCCTGGTATTTTATGATATCTTTAACAAATATCTCCTCATTGCCCATCTGGAAATTTGAATTTTCACTTCTTCCCTCCTGGCAGCTCATGATATCTCTAATTGATCTATTCTCCTCTACATCAAGGTTCTTTCCAACCTTTGTTTCACAAACCATCTCCTCTGTGTCATCGAGGTTCTCAACCTGCCTCAACCACCTCTTCAACTCATGGTGTTGCCTCCTAGAAACTAACTGCTGGAATGACCAATTAGCTTGCAACTTCATAGGCCACTTGTACCTCCAATGTACCTATGCTTCTTGCTGCATATTCAATGTGAGCCTCTGCATTTAGTCTCTTTTATCCTCAAGATCTTTATCCATATGTTATTTTTGCAACTATTGGCGTTCTTCTCCTCAACCTCGCCTATGTCCTTCAGTAGCCATTTTCCTCTTTTATGACAGATCTAAATTGTTTCTCTCATACCAGTCGATGCAGACCCTCCTCCCTCACTCGGGGTCCACTAGAACTCCCGGTATAAGATAGTTCAAGAACTAGAGTCAAATTGACTCTTATGGCCCCTGTTGGACCCCCAAACAAGTTTACACAGGCTCTTTTCTTCCTAAGGCACAGGTTCTATGAAACCCACAGGATCCTACTAAGCCCCTATTCCTTTTTAAAATTTTAAATATAGGTGCTAGGTCACTTCACTAAGCCCCTTACCTCTTATCACCTCAGTCTATGACCCAGGGATTAACCTAAAGACACTAATCCACAACACTCTATTTCATGGGCTCCGGAGCTTCGAGCTCTGTGAATTGACATGATAGGTATCAAAGGTCCCCAATCTCTTTCCAAATAAATGGCTCTGATATCTTCAGGATCTGGGCTTTGGTGAAATCTGAAACACCTCTCCAAAAAACCTCCATAGTGCTAAACCTCCAAAGTTTGCAATATGACACCATTCATCCTCAAAGCAACGAAAACCCTAATTAACTCCAGGACCCCGTGATTCGGGAGTTCCAAAGTCTCCAATATCAGAAACCTATAAACTATAATCCTTCTATAGTGTTAGATATCCTGACACATGTCTCGCCTAATGGATGGTCCATATATACTCCATTACCTCCAACTTTGTGAGCTTTTACACTCCTTTGCGCTCCTTCCTCCTGAAGTTCTTAACTTCCGAACTGCATGATTTGATGCCACGTACTCCTAGTGAGCAAAGACCAAGATCTTCTCTACTTCTTGAGGTTTGGCATGTTTTCTTGCTCCTCGTATGAAACCTCCCAGAGTGTTATGGCTCAAGAGTTTCAGATCTTTCGCCACCTGTCCCTCCTGATGATGGACAGTCTCGGTCCACTTTGGGACTTCAGGACTTCGGATATTCTTCTCTCCTATGCACTTAAGGGGATTAAGTCTTGTGCACTTACCTGGATCAAACAATTGTTGGTCCTCTACGCTCATATCCTACAACTGATATATGTATTCCTCTCTCTGCGTTCCTCTTAATGTATCGATGTAATATTCAACGACCGAGATTTCTTCTCCACGTTTGATCTAATGACAATTGTTTGTCCTCCTGCTTCTCCTAGCATTTTTCCCTCTAACAAATTATTTTAAAAAAATTCAAAGGTTGTGACCTTTGATCCTCTTGCGATCCTAACTACTTGGGGTCTTGAATTTTGGTACACATCCTGAACTTTGGAACTTGAAGTAAGTTTTACTTTGCAAACACCTGCGCTTCTTTTCTCCTGATCTTTGAAATGTGCTCAGACTCTTAAGGGTCTTGACCCTCTGCTCCTCCAGATGTATTCTAGTGCACTCCTGACAACTCAACGCTCTTCCTCCTAAGATTATGAACATGGAATAATTTCACACTTCACAAACTATGAACACATATTTCATTAAATTTGGAAATATTCAGTGGATCTAGAATTTTAGAACTTTATCTAGATTGAGTT
>SNQJ01S0163209.1:12393-22945 GCA_010110895.2 Picea sitchensis | reverse complement strand
CCCCCCATTAGGGAATGGGGTCCAAGCACACCTGATAAAACCCTCTGAATCAGGAATATAGTCAAGCTCCACAACCAATTATACACAATTTGTATAATTGCATCCCACATATATGTACAAAATTTTGAATTTTTAACTGAGCAAAATGGGGAAACTTAGTCTACAGAGGGAAAAGGTAGGCCACAAAATAATTATACATATGATGTGGCAAACATTTCTATAAAATATTCCCCCTAATGTGTGAGGTTAGAGGAGAAATCATGATGGAAAAAATACATTACAATTCCCAAAAGTGGAGTAGTGAGGACCTAGTTGGAGGAACTAGTCACCCGTCAGAATATTACAATACATATTGACTTTGTACCCATGGCTTCCAATTTACAGTACACTGTAGATCCATGTGGGTATATAGAAGATAATTGTTCATGGCCATGAATAGGAAATACTAAGTATACATATTCCATAGGTGGTCATAGGCACAGACAAGACATAGTGGAGTCTAATCTCAAAATCCATTGAAGATATTTGTACACAATGAAGTATAATTTTATCTTCCATGATAACTGAAGTCATATAGGATTTGTGTGATGAAAGAAAGAAACATGTATGAGGTGTTGGTACTATGAGTATGAGGTCTTCTAAACTAACCGTTGATGGTGCAGGTATGCATCGTGTGAATAAATTAGTTGAATTTGAACATAATGAGACTCATTTGATTACTGATCATTGAGGTGTGTCGTTACAAACACGATACAACCCATTGATGATGAAAGTAGGAATCAAGAAAATGAGTACATTAAACAAATGTGAATACAGGTGTTGTGTTCGAACACTTGAAGATACCATCGAGCATGGGACATTAATGTATTCCCAACTATCGATGATGATAGAACCTGCCACTGATGACTGCAAGAATCTAGGCACTCTTATGACTCTAGAGCTTGATTCCAGAATATATGAGATGAATTTGATGAAATGAGACCCATTAAAAGGAGGACATTAAGGTATCCCTTATCATCCATCGTGAGGTACAAGGAAACAATTGATGATTAGGAAGAAATCAAACAAATAACATATGCACGAACCAATGACCATACACGTCTCTGGCGTGCACAAAATGAAATTAGTACATGAAAGAGACCCTATGCATAAAAACTAATAATGAAAACTATCGACAGGGGTGAGATGACCACCAATAGATTCAAATGGGTCCAAGACACTGCACGAATCCTAATGTGTGAATACATTTATTGTCTTCGAACATAAGGGAAACCACCCAATTAGAAACCAATGAAGAGATGTCATTTTCCAAGTTCAAGGTCACCTACCACTGGTGAAAGTAGGCCTAGGGTGCGAGGTATAACAACAACTTCATGTGATTCTAAGATTCACTTGTAAAGGGATGGCTGACATGAAAAGTAAATAATTCTGAGGAATGACTAATAGGATTTGGACTTCCTTTGAACAAGATCATGAGACAGATGGAAAACGCAGGCAACCTTAGACTCAATATTGAACATTGACAAAAGTTTGTGATGCAGGAGGCATCGAAAAAATCTCCATAGGGACTGGAAGAATGACTAGTTAGAGGAGTAAACTCCGAGTAATGAGTTCAACTTCCTAAGGCCATGCTAAACCCAAAACTTTGATGAATGGACTAAAAAATTTGTGCTATGTTCAAAGGTGATATGACTGCTGTCAATAGAACATAATACTCTTTTTCCATCCTTCTTTTTTGTTTTTCAATTTTTTTTTTGTCTTTTTCATGTTATTAAAGCTTGAAAAAGAGGTAAAAGAATGCTACAGTACAAGAGAGGAAACAAGTGTCACGATAAATAAAACTAGTTCCATGTAGTAGAATATACCTATGCTCGATGCAAGGGAATGCATGTAGGATATGGACACTCAAGGAGATGTTTCCTCTAAGGGTAAGGGGTGTCAAGTTGAAAAGGATGTATGAAAGGCATTGCTTGGTGAATGCTGAGAATTGTTGGGACAATGGGGTTATAAAAAGAAAGTGGGAGTCGACATTAGGCTCGACAATGCAAGCAGGACTATGACATGCAATTACATCTCAACCTCAAGAAGTAAACTTCCAATAGTGTTATTTTTTTTAAATTTAGTCTCCTGAGCTCGGAAAAAATGTAAAACAATACCAAGGAGAAATCTTCTAGTCAATGTTGACTAGAGTATTCATTTTTTGTAGTTAGTCCATTCGATCTGAAAAAGGGGTAAAATTGTACCGAATATACGTCCTTTCAAATCCGTTTAATGAGTGTGAAAGGAAACAAGCTCACTTGGAAATATTTTCACTTTTAAGGAGTCTAAAAAGAGATTAATTGAGACTCCATGATGTAATGGAGGGAGTCCCATAGGCATTTTCCAGAAAAATATTGAGTAGAAGACATGAGGCTTGAACACAATGTCATAGCGAGACTACAAGGGACTCCCAGACCTATGGAGTAAATTTTGCATGGAAACCAAATGGAAAAAGGGTTCTATCTAGGGCACCCATGTTTGGTATGTCTCTACTACTTAATAACAACACTTCTAGTAAAAACGAGGAGGTTATGTGTCGCTAGAAAATGGCTTTGTACCTAGGGCATATGAATAGTGGTCATAGGATGATGCAAAAGTACAAAGAGCGGTGAAAACCTATCTTATATTCTATTGACAATATATACCTACTGGAGGCACAAATGGGCTAAGGAACGCTGAAAATCTATCATAACCCAAAAAAAATAAAAAAAATAAAAAATGAAGTATTACACTGCATAATTAGTCCATGTATTTAAAAAAATAGGAAATACAGGGAGAAAACTATATAAAGTGGGTAAATGTTTTCTATAAATAGTAAAAGCAATGATTTTTAGTATGTCATTTTGAGTTTTTTACCTCTATAGTTTTTGGAGCTTATTTCACCCATGATCTTCCAGTGACGATTCTTGCTTTGGTGTTGAAATTTATTTATACTTTTTTTTCTCTTCTCTGTATATTCATTGTTTTGACTAGGGATTTCATTCTCTCTTCATCTTTAGTGCATTGACTTGGTAAATGTGCTTATTGATAGTTCAAAGTCACTAATGGCTTGTTAAGTAGCTTGCTTCCTTTCGACAGTTCTGTACCTAAAGTTTTGTAACCAGTTGTTTATTTCTTATGTTAATATCTTTCTTTTTCTTTCTTTATTTCTTTTGAGACCTTTTGTTGCCCCTGAAGAGGTTTTCACCAACATGTATTATGACTATTATGTATTGTATTTTTTTAATCAGGCCCCATTAACCACTTTTGTAAATGGTTTCGCTTGCAAGGTTCTTAGTTGGACCACTCTAGTTGGTCAGATATCTTCAACAACATAGGGGCCCAACCAAGCAGTTTCAAGTTTTCACATTTTTCCTTTAATTTGACTGTCATAAATTAGTACCAAATCTCTTTCTTTTATGTCTTTTTTCTTTAAGTGTTGACTATGCCAAGCCTTTTGTTAATGTTTCTGGACTTCTTGATGTTTCATATCCAACATTCTTTCCTATTCTAGTTTGTTGATTTGGTAGAAGCATTGTTTTGTATTTAAGGTAAGGTCATACCTTAGGACAAATGCCACCCTTTCTGCATTTTCCCAGAAGTGAAGTGGAATCACAACTTCCTGACCATAAAAAAATTTGAAGGGGGTTTGAAAAGTTGACCTTTTATAAGCAACCCTATATTCCCAAAGTACTGCAGGGACCTTGTCATACCATTCATCCCCGTCGATCCCATAGATTTTTGTTTGGTCCTTATAGAGGGTTTTATTGAAGGACTCGACGACAACATTATCCTATGGATGATAGTTCGTTGTTTTTATGTGGTTAGTCATGAAATTATTGAGAAGAATTTGGATTTTTCCATTGACAACGTGTGTTCCCCAACCACTCATTAAATTTAAGTGGCATCCAAATCTTGTTATTATATTCTCATATATAAATTTTGTTGTTGTTTCTTTTTTGCATGACTTGAATGGTTATGCTTCTACAAATTTTGTCAAATATTCGACTATAGTAATGACGTGTTTCGTGCCTGATCGCTTATATCTTTTTGGGAATGGACCCACAAAGTCAATAACCCATATTTCAAACGGTAAAATAAGGTTTACCAAGTGAATGGAAATTTCATTTTTCCATAGAGTTCAATCCATTCTCTGGCATTTGTCACATTTTTTCACTTATTCTCGACAATCTCTATGTAAAGTCGACCACCAAAGGATAGCTAGAAGTATCTTCCGTGTTGTCGTGTCAACTTGGTAGTGCCCCCCTTACAAAGCCAACATGAGCCTCATTAATTATATCTTCTCTTTCATGTTCCAAGGCACATATTCTTAGAATATCATCATTTCCTAGCTTATATAAACATCCATTCATGAGGGTGAATGGTGCTAATTTAAGTGCTAGAATCTTCTTTCTATTTTCTGGAAGATCATTAGGAACCTTCCCCTCCTCCAAAAATTTCAATATTTCTTCTAGGTATTTGGGCGTGGAATCAACCTAGAATAAGTGTTCATAGTGTAAGTCATCCTCTATCCCAGTCATATCTTCCTCTGTTTTGAGTCGAAGTAGATGATCTGGGTCAACATTCTTTTTTCCTGGTCGGACAACTATGTCAAAGTTGAATTCTTGAAACAATAGTAACCATCGACATATTTTTCCTTGGTGAATAGGTTTGTTCACTAAATATTTGAGAGCTTGATGATATGTAAAGAATGTGAGCTGATTTGTTAGTAATTAATGTTGAAATTTCTACAGGGTGATGATCATGGCTAACGCTTCTCTTTTCGTTTTGAAGAATTGTTTTCAAGCTTGTTAATCTTCCAACTAGAATATACATTAGGATGGTCAATCATGTATTCATGTGGTTTTGTTATGACTAAACCCACAACAACATTTTATGCATCAACATGGATGTGAAATTAGGAAATCATAGTATTGATGCTTCTACCATTTTTCTCTTTAATAGTTTGATGAACTCATTGCACTCTTGAGTCCAATTAAATTCAACTTCTTTTTATAGCAGCTTATAAATTGGGAATGTGATGTCGATGTAATGATGGATGAATTTTCTATCGTACCTTATGTTCCCAAGGAATATTTTAATTTTATTTTGCTTTAACGTAGGTTTCAAGTCGAGGATTACCTTTATCTTTTCCATGTCGACTTTGATATCATCTTTGCATACAATATACACAAGAAAAATACCAAATGGGGTGGAAAAATGCATTTCTTAATGGATGAATCTGTTGACATCTTTCTAGAATCATCCCGAGCCACTGGATGTGGTGTTTTAGTAAGCTATAAATTTTCCAATTTTCAAAGTATATGGCCATCATTTTATAAATATATTCTTGAAAGGATTTTACCATTATCCTTGAAAATATTGTCGATGAATTCTTCAATCCAAAGGGCCTCAATTTCGTTTTGTACGATGGGTTTGTACTTGTGGGATAATTTGTATGGTCATCTCTTGATAGGTTTAGGACCTGGGATGATGTCGATTTTCATCTCTCCCATATATTTTACAATTCCTTTCAGATATTTATAGTCATGACAAAAAACATCTTGGTAATCGTGCAATAGGTCGATTATTTTTGTTGTTTGCTTATCTGACTAGTATTCTCCTATTCTTGCCATTTTTGGTCAACCATCGATAAAAATGTCAAATTATTTGGTTTTTATTTATACATCCATCCATTCTATAGGTTTAGATTCATCCAAATGTTGATCACCTTCAATAACCTCATTATAGCCTTGTGGGAAATCGTTTTTATAATTCCTCCTTGTCTTCCTTCGTACGGTAAAAATTGTCTTCACATAATTATTTACTCTTGGGTGGTTTTTCCTCCATATGAATCTTTTCCCTGGAAAAAATATGTTTTCCATGTACACACAATGAGCACTTATATTATATTGATCATTATTCAATATGAAGTTACAAGTCGACGTCGATCCTATGTCATATTTTGTCTTTCCTCTTTTTTGAAATTCGTCAATGTTTGGTTTTTCCAAAAACTTATTTATCTCTAATGCTACCTCTCTTAAATGTGCCTCTTCCTGAATGAATTCAAAATATCTTATGAAATTTTCCTTTATTTCAGTCCAATTGAATGTATGGAGACATGCCTCTCTGATTTTATACCATTTTTGTGTTATATCATCCAACATGTTTAGGAACATGTGCGAGGAAACTCTTTCATCCGTGTATCCATCTCTTCTCCATTCATTTTCACATTGTTGAATATGAGATACTGGGTTGAACCTAGGTTCAAAGGTCAGGATGCCAACTTTTGATGACAGTTATTTCCCTTTGAATCGTTCGACAAAGTATAATGTAGTGGTGGTCCATGTTTATAAATAGGGAGTGTGGGTCTCCCACCATCGAGTAGCTTGACTAGTGAAGGACTCTACTAGGATTTGCACTCTTCCTTCTTCTCTGACTTTTTTCGATACCTTGTCCATGTGGACCGACAAAGAATTTATTTCCTTGAACTGCAAGGGAGGTCCTTCTTTCTAATTAGATGGGATAAGTGTTGGTTTTTGTTTTATATTTTTTTTCAAAAACAACTGGGAATGATTGGACCAAGAAGCATGCTCTTGATCATTTTATCAAAATTTCCTCTATTCTCCAACATACGTTTGCATGGGAATCATAATTCTCTATTTGCCAATTATAGATTTCTGTGTCTGAGTTTTTCCCTATGGACACTGGGGAACCAACTAGAATTTCACCTTCTCCATCTAGTTTGACATCGTATTTCTTCTCACTCATCACTTGATATAGCCAAAAAGAATCTTGGTCCTCATCCCATGTTTCTACCCATGGTTTGCCTTGTTTTAGGTCAAGGGGTATGATTATTTTCCTACCACTTCCTTTCAACTTGATTCTATCTCTTTATAGGCATATAGTTTCTTTCATATTCCAACCCCATGGTCTACCTACTAATGTGGGGTAAGCGGGAATACCTTTGACTAAGTTAATCACTTCAAAGTCGACTGAGGTTGGAATTCCCATTATATGCATTTTGACCTTTGTAAGTTTCCTGATTGGCTCGATGAATCGTTGACCTGCTAGTTTTAAGAAATTCATTGTTGGAGCCAGCAGGGGTCTTCCAAGTTGTTTCCATGTGTCCCAAAGAAGGATGTTGACTTGAGACCCAAATTCAACCACAACTTGCTGAATCATGTTTTCATTGATATCGAGGTTGACATGTGGATTGTAATCATTGTGTTTATCTTGTGACATTTGTCAAAGATTATTATATGGTCATTAATATTATTTATACTCCCTAATAATGTTAAGTAAGTTTATCAAGTGGTTGACCAACTTATTTTCTTTTAGTGGCTAGAGGAACTTATCTAAGACAGTGTATAAAGTGTTTTGCTTCCTTCCCCTATTTCCATTTTTTTTCTTGGTTGATATTTTAAAAAACTTTTAGTGCTTCCCACATTAGCTTTTCTTATTTCTCTAGGTCGGGATGAGCATTTCAATATCTTGGTTGTCAAATTGGTGATTCTTGGTAATTTTCTAAACCCACACCTGATCTGGTCACAACGTGGATATTAGTTGAGTTTAATACTTATTTCTTAGACACAATATGCATGAGGTTCACATTCCTTTTGTTCATTACTTTCTCCAATACTATCAGACAATATTCGAGTGAGTGATCACCCAATCCACATATGTAACAAAATTTAAAGTCGGTTTTGTCCTTAGTAGGACAATCGAGACTTATGTGATCATCTGTCCAACAATTAAAATAGCAGTCTCAGCCTCGACCATGTTCTCAACCTCTACCGCGTCCATATCTATATCATCTTCTTCCTTGGTAACCCTCTCAACCATGGCCTCTATATCCATTTCCTCCTCCTTGGCCAAAGTTTTTATCAACATACTACGTATGATAGACCATGTGGATATTCATCTTGTTTCTCTCATTTATCTAACATTCTTGTGTTAAATGATTATGATTCTTAAAAAAAGTAAGGAAATTTTTCTTTATATCTGTTTTCGACCTTGCCTGATTTTTTGTAAAGTTCATGAACCTAGTGAGAGCCCTAGCTCAAAAAGCGACACAAAATTGTTCTATTTTGTTTTTTTCATTTGTAATGTTTGTCACATCCTAGAATTTTTCATAAACGAACCAATGTCATTTTGGGTCTTTGTCTCTTTTGTAGACAGATATATGATTTAGACCCATTGTGTTTTTCTTAGGAGGTTTAGAAACTGGCACTATGGAAAGAGTTTGAGTTTGTTGATTTATTACATGATTTGACTAGGAAGTCGATATGACTTTGTTGTGGGGCATTTAAATCTGAGTATTTGACTCGACTAGTACAATTTGTTATTGTTCTTCAGTCATATTTTTCTTCAATAATAATTTAACTTCCTCTTCTACTGGGATTGTTTCCTCTGTTTGACAACCCTTATCTATATACTCAAGAAATCATCTTCCAAAGGGTTGCGTTGATTCGTTATCATTGTATGTTGACTTGGATTCTTCTTCGATGAGTGATTTTGATAGGGGGGCAGAGTTCGTGATATGTTTTATATGGAGGAATATATCGTCTACTCGAATCTAATTTATTTTTGGTGCTTCAATAAATAACGTGTCTCGTATGTGACCATATTTATTAGTTCTCCACCATAACTTTGAACATCGAGTATCAATATGAATCCTTTGACGAAAGAAGTCTGTAATATGTGGGATAATATTTCTAGTAGGGGATTGTTGAACCATGGGTCCCAAGTCATCGATTTCGATATTGAAGACTATATTGATTTGTTGATGGGAACCTCTAGCTTTCTCTCTCAACTGTAAACTTACATTCCTTCCAGGAAATGTCAGGGATGTTTCTATTGCCAAGTCTGGTTGTCTCGCGCTAGACTCAAACTGCTCACGTTCTCTAGTTATTTGTTGCTTCTGGGGGTGTCTACAATTATAACTTTGGGGATCCTTCTCATTTCACATCTCTTCTTACCTCTTTTTCCTTTGATCCTTCTCCAATTTATGGATTTCGAGTGAGGGTTTATGGATATGCATTTTTCGTGAAGTCTTCCCTCTTGATTCTGGCGTGTCTCTTCTTTTAGTTATCTTCCTCCTTACTTTCTAAATTATTTTCTTTGGTGCGGTTGAATTGATTTAAAACATATCATGGATCCTCCAATCCCCCCCCATCACCGACCTGAATTACTTGAGTTCGGTGATTTCATCCATGCTTTTTATTCTCATTTCTTCATAAAGTAATCATAGGCTTCACGTGTATATTTACAACTAGATTCTAAGAATTCTTCCCACTCATCCTACTTTTTATCCCAGTTATAATTTGGTGTAGGTGTGATTAAGAGAGGTTGGTACTCGAAAATGTCTCTAACTTCATTATCTAGAATAAATTTATGCAATAGGGATAGAGTGGTACAAAGGAAAGCATCATGAAAGTTTGTGTAAAACTTATTTTTAACAGTTTTGACTGACGATATATCCTTAATGGCTTGTTCTTCAATTTGGTCTTAGAATATTATTTCAAACCACTCATTTAGATTTGTTCGGCCTCATAGGAATCATTTGTGTGTCTCTATGAAGAACTGTGCTCAATATTTTCCCAACATCAGCCTATTTCTCCTTGCGTAGTTTTTTATGTAGTTATTATTTTTTCACTCTCACCATTCATGTATCTCTTCCAATATTAACATCTATGTGCACTTTACTTTTCATTCCTAAGTTTAGAACTACCAAAAATTGAATCAATGTTGTAATCTAAGGGAAAGTAGAGAGTGTTACCAGTAGTTCCTCACACACAATAGTATATATGATACAACACTATATATACACACACATAGACATATATGGAAACATACATAAAGTAGTGGGAGAACCAACAATATGCACTTTATTATGTACAACAACAACCAACCTTTCCTCTGTTACATAGTCACATATATATACTTCTATATACCGTTACATGGAAGTTATAACTTCCTAACTGCCTCGGTCGGTCGAACCCATTGGCTATTCGACTAACTCATATACTCAACTTAGACAGTCGACTTACGAGTATAGTTGACACGACCAACTAGCCCCTACAACAAGCATTTTTCTTTCCATTCTATAATAGAATGGTCATTAAATGAGATATTGGGCATGACGACTTCCTCTTTCTAATTGATACGGGAATGAACATCCTCATAAGAATTCCAAATGATCTTAGCCACAAATTTATCCTTTGTCTTCACATGGATTAGGTTAACAATCAATCTTCAAATACTAATACCCTTCCAAAAATTTTGTCTTGAATCCAAAAAACACATTGGTTGAAACATTCTTTCTACACATTAGTATTCAATATTAACATAGTTTTTTTTGACGAAAATGGTTATGATGCATTAATCGGCATTCTGGCCAGCCAGAATCTGGAATTTACAAATCCGAAGAAGGTTGGTGACCTCTGACAGTGATGCCAACCTTCTGGTGAATGTCTTGGGAGACCAGTTCCCTTTGCTCCTTGAGCTAATTCGAGAATAAGACAAAAAGTGC
>SNQJ01S0163209.1:0-12383 GCA_010110895.2 Picea sitchensis | reverse complement strand
GGAGTTAGCTCCAAACAGGGGATCTCCTCCATCTTCTTAACAAACTTGGACGAGAGAGAAGGCTTGGGTTTGGGGCCTGTCGAACGAACTAACGCCTTGAAAGCTTCCAAAGGATCTTTTCCCTTATCGACGTTTAGATCTGGGGCCATCGTAGCCGACCTCCTGCAAACAAGATCAAATCGTAATGGTGAGCCAATACCACTGTACCCACCCGCATGCAAACCCGTAGGCGATCTCAGGCCTCGCAAGGACCCTCTGAAGGTGTTGCAGTGGAATATGATCCACGCATTATAAACCCTGGTCGCTGCTAGACGCGTCCCTGTAACCAAACAATACGCTGAAACACCAGAACCACTTCTCCAAATCGCGAGCAAACGCTCAAGCAAAATGCTGCAACACCATTCCGCTGCCCTGGACCAGACTGCTACTCCAAAACGCGTGAAGAAGCTTGGGGACACGGGCGAATCAATGGATGCCGAACCCTGGGTGCTCGGCTGCTGCAGATCGCTTCCTGCACTCGGATACCAGAGTGAGGCGGCTAGGGTTTGGGCCCTAGCCATGAAGACTCGTCTCGCCTCATCTTTTTTTTCAACCTGAAGATTCTTAAAGGTGGTGAGCTTGGCTCAGAACGGTTAATTAGGCAGCGAGCAACGACCATGTTCGGGTTTGAACCCGAGACCTGACCGTCATTACATGGCCGACCTTACCACTACGCCGCACCCACAACCTTTTCAATATTAACATAGTTGATACCTAGCTCCAATTGAATTTTACAACTAGGTTCCATACCATATTTAACTTATAGAAAATCTTACTAATTATTTTTTTCCTATTTTTAGGCATGAGCCTAGTCATTTTGACTTTATATGCTCTTTTTAATCCATTAATTTTTACATGGCTAATCTATTCAAAACTTTTGGAAAGGTCTATAGCAAATTAAAAGAAAGAAAATCCTTCCACATTTTTACATCCTTCCCATGATCAAAACGTCAGGAAAACAATAATAGCTTAAAGAATGGAGCATTAAGAACTTACGATTCAAGTTTTATTTGTAAGATTCCAAATAAATTACTACACGCATTGTGGAGCCATTCATCACTAAACATAGACAAGAAAACATAAATTGCATTAGATCTATTAAGTCACCAATAGAGTTACCATGGATGCCCTCAAATCTAAGAAATGATGATATACAAATATTCCACATACGCTTATACCAAAGAGCTCCAAAAATGAGTGTAAAACAAAGATCTTAAGTGAGCTCCAAAAATAAGTGAAAAACAAAGAGCTTAAGGAGGAGTGAAACCAAGGAAACCCTTAGATACATTCACCTCTTTATTTCTTACTTTTGTGAAGACTTAAAATTGATTTGACCTATTGTTAAGACTTAAAGTCGTTTTTAATATCAATTATAAATTTCTTTAAGGTGATTCATTATTCTTTAAAATATCTATTTATAAATTATTTTTTTATTAAATGGGGAGTGTTAGCACTGAGAGTCACCCTCATATTGCAAGAGGATAATCCCAGTACCCATCAAAAGGTTTGTCAAAGTAAATTAATGATGAAAGGTCAAATGGACAAAACTCAACATCATAATGTTTTAACACAGAGAACTGGGCTAGCATGCTTAAGAAAATGAGGTTTTGATTAACTTCAGTCAGTGGTTTTAAGGATAAAGGTGAATAAAAGGAAGACTTATTGAGGAAGGTTGATAGGTATGCTATAAGCATCATGCCTTCAATAAGCCAGGAGAAGAAAAAAATAGTCAAAATAACTTCTTGAACTTAAAGTTTGAAACACTGAAAAACATTCACAGCAGCATTATAATCAACCATCCATTATAACGCAACCAAAACATCTCATATGGATCATCCAATTATGATCATTTCAGAGTAATAGGAAACAATATGACGAAAGGAAACTAGATTCTATTAACGAAAATGTCTCAATTCCCATACATAACCACAAAACAACTCTGCTTAGTCAAAATATTACCAAAAGGGAGCTATGCTCAACCATCCGAACCTCTCATATCATTCATATGATATATTTATAATCAAGATAGTAACTGGTGTATTCTCTTGTCAATCATGTTCCTTATCTCAGAAGGAAACTCGGGTCAATCTGGGCTTGCAAGAAAAACTTCCCTATGTGGTACATCAGGCTGAAAATTTTTTGTCTCCTCGGTCAGACCCTCCATGCTTCCATTTAAGGGGGGTATTCGATAGTTCAACCACCAGTCCTTTCATTAACTAATTTCTCCTTGGGATCGGGATGTGGAAAAACTTCCCTCTGCGATACTTCGGGCTGACAACTTTATGTACCCTCGGCGAGACCCTCCATGCTTCCATTTTAGGGGGGAGTTGATTGTTGTCTTTCCTCTAGTGATAGACTCGTCGCGATACTATTTTCTTCTCCTTGTGATGCTCCTTTGATTATTTGTCTTAACTCTCATTTATGTTTCCATGCGTTGATCTCGGATTGGACCCCATATAAGAACGTGATTGCGAAAGATGCCAAGGGTGGTTTGGGTCCACACCACTTAGCCCACGCAATCCACCACTAGCTACCACGTACCTATTTCTCTATGCCATGGTTTTGATTGCAGGACTACTCTAGAATTTTAATGTTCATGCATGTTCCATGCCTGCAATGAAGTGTGGCCATTGATCTGATACAAATCCATGATCTGGGAAACCCTTCTATTTTAGTTCCCTGCTAAAATTTGTCTGTCTGCCAACTCAATAATCCTTTTAACCATGCTTAGATATGGATCCAATTTTGGCATTTGAGAGCTTTGAATGCTGAGCAGAAATACCTCCCAGAGGACGATCTCCCGAATCTAACGTGGTGGCCTGACATCACTATTCAAACGTGTCATGGGAATAAGGGAGACACACATCACATGGAAATGGGTGAATGATGCAACCTAATGACCTGAAATGAGTGCCACATGTCAAGGTCAAATGGAAGCCACTTGTCTCTATGGATGAGTACCAATTGTCTTTGACACTTCGGGCTTCGAGAGTTTTGGTTTGTGAAGCATGAAAAACTCCCGTAGTGGTATGGGCCTGGAGTGATAGATGAGCTCCATGTGTTGAGTTGAAAAATACCCATGGAGTGGTAGGGCCCAAAGTGATGTGTCATCCTGATGTCACTTTGGGACTTCGACTCTTCGATACTTCAGGATGCTTGGATGGAAATATCTTGAAGTCACCTTTTCTCGATTGACATGGCAACCTCTCGTTACTTCTATGCTTAAGGAATTCCACTCTTTGAGACTTCGGGGCTCCGATTGATATTTATTTCTTACCTTCTACAAAGATCAATGGTCCTTATTGATTTGAGATCAACGGTCCACAATTACTTCAAGAGTTCGGGCTTCGATCCTTTTCAATGCATAGTTCTTACAATCCTTCAAAGCGTCGTATCTCTGAAGTGAGAGATATGCCTCCACATGTCCTCTTGTTTGGATGACCGAGATTCACTTCAGGAGTTCGAGCTTCAGAAGTTTTTTTCTACTTTCTCACACAATCTTCTGAAGTGTTAGACCTGTTGACACACATCCTCAGCCTGGAATGGCTCAGATTTACTTTGGGACTTTGGGCCTTCCAGTGATACTGTTGCAAATATCAACAATTCTTGTTGATTTGAGATCAATAGTCCATAATTACTTCGGGATTTTGGGCTTCGGGCCTTTAGGAGTTCTTTACTCACTCATCTTCTGCTTGCTTCCTCCTGGAGTACGAGATTGTCAGAAACGTGTCCCTTTCTTGAAGATAAACGACCACGAGTGATTGCGGAGACTCAACTCGCTCACTCTTTAATTTCCTTGTCAATCTCCACAATGCACAGATGCTCATTTGTAGAGGGATCGATAAACACCGTTGATCTATTGATCTAGCAAGATCATTGATCCTAAGGGATTGCAAACTCACAACTTGCAAAAACTTTAATTTTCTTCCTGATCCCCGCAATGCCTCCCCACCGTCGATCTTTCTCTAATGATAGCTGATGGTATTGACTTATTCTTTGCTCGATCTGACAATTGATCTGAATTGTACATGGGATCTCCATCGTTGAAAATAGAGCATGTATTCTTTCTTGTATTTCAAGATCGAAATCAACTACTATGAATGTTGCATTTCGCTCATGGTTTTTCCCTGTAAAAACAAAGGACTTGGTCGGCCTACAAAAACTACATATGACCCATGACAACTTCATGTGATAACAGGGAGTTTATTTTGAATTATATAGAGAAAATTTTAATTTTTAAGGAATATATTGTATTCTTTTTAAAATTAAGAGTAATTTAACTTTATGTGATAACTTGTAATTTTAGAAGTGAATTTTTTTTTCCATAGAAAAAAATCTTCTTATATTCATAGAATATACTTGTTTCATTCTTACAAAATTGCTTTAAAAGACTTCCATCCTATATGTTTCTTTGATTTCCTGCATCATTGACCATCCGTTTTAAAAAGAGTTAAAGTCAAAATTCCATGGCTTTGTTTCAGTTCCTTCAAAGTATTCATAGTACCCGAAAGCCCCTCTTTGCAGTTGTAATGCTTCTTTTGAGAGCTTGTTTGTTTTTACATTGAGTTCTCTCAGAATATGTTGGAAAGGCATCCAATCAAAATATTGAAAGGAGAGTCTAATGTCTCTCAAAATATTGGCCAAGTTGATGTTTTGGAAGGAGATTTTTCCTTTGGCCCAGTCAATCACCAATTTTGACTCGCCCAAAACCTAAAGCTTCCTGATATCCTTTTGTTTTGTTGTCTCTAGGAGAGTCCATAAAGCGATGAGTTCAACTTTATTATTGGAGCTTCCTCCTAGATCATACATGATGTTAATGTAATGGTTTTGATTAAGGAACATAACTGCACCTACCCCAATAGAAGGTGGGTGTCCTTGGCTGGCACCGTCAAAATATCCCCACAAACTGAGTAATCCAAAACAAGGAAGGTGGGGACCCTTTGAGAAGTCAATTTATTAATCTTATAAGATAAATTTTCATAATCACACGTAAGAAACCTATAAATACAAGGCATTTTTTTTAAGTATATTTCATTTTTTATGTATATTAGTGGACACTGTGATTATCCAGATATGTATATTGGTGGATATTGTGATTATCCAGAGATAAGAGAGGTTATGTTAAAATGTTCATGTAGAATTGGTTTTCAAATATTGTTTTAATGGCCATAATTTTTGTGTTTGGGTTATTTTATTGATAAGTTTATGTTTGTTGTTAGTTGATTTTGTTGAGTCATTTATATTATTTGTATGTAGTACTGTGTACAAATGTACAAGGAATTCTGTACATTACTTAACTAAAAACATAGAAAACCAAAAAATACCAGCATTCACTTTAACTCCTCTTTGTTTATATTATGATATGCACACCAATCTAGTTAGGCCCCCATTTAGCACTTTCGTTTCAGACTTGGAAGTTTTAGAATAAACACTCTAGTGTGAGGTTCACTAGGTTTTTGTGTGTGGTTAATTAATGTAAAAGGATTATTTTTATAAAATAAGACCCACTAGGCAGAGGGTACTCATTAATGTTGGGGCCATTAGTGGTTAGGGTTTGGGTAGTGAGAAACTATATATAAAGGTAGGAAGCTATGTAACATGTTGTCAAGGATTATTATTGTATTGGTGGTGTACTCAATTGAAAATTATCCCCTTGAAGAGGCAATTGAACATTACTCACATTTTAGAATATCAATAAAGGGTTTATTTCTATAAGCACTATATTATGGTTTGTCTCTCTTTTATTTCTTTCAATTGGCATTTCTTTGTATATTTCTCACAAATTCTTTGTATCTCCTATATAATTACACTACAACTTGTATCATAACACTTCAATGTGCCTATATACACCATAATTTCAATGAATTTGTTTTAGGATGTAAATGTGTTTTTATGTCTATAAACACAAAGAAATTTCGTTCAACAAATCAAATTATGGAGAGGAAGCATACACATACGGAATACAAGTGGAGTCACCTAGTTGGACATCCTTGTACACCTTTGTACTTATGTTTCAAGTAGTACCTCAATAGACATAATGTTTTCATGTATTTGATTTTCCATGTACCCTTAGGTATATCAAAATCCCCCTAGTTGTACCTAAAACCACCATTACATAATCATTTCAACCATTTGATGCTATAACACACCAAGCATAACATTCATTAAGATCACTCTCCCATATGAGAAATCCACTAGTTTAACTAAGGTTATGGTCAATCCTTCTTAGTTATCATTGTGGAAGACTAGTTGACTATGTTGGTAATTTGGTTTTCATTGTTGTCAAGAGATGTGGTTGTCATTAATGGCAACATATGTGATGGGTTCATTTGAAGAAGTATACAAGAAGCCCCATAGGTGTGGTCATGAAGCCTGGAGTTTTTTTAGGAATAAGGACTTGGAAGATAGTGTAAATGAAAGTATCACACCCATAGATGGATATTCCTTGTCATGACGTTTCCAACGATAGGTGGTATGACACGTAGTTCCTTACGGTTGAGGAGTTATGAGGTCATGAAGAATGGGTAAGAAGCCCCTAAATAGTTGCAACAAGAAGTTACAAGTCATTAATTAAGGGTAAAATATTTATAATAAGAAATACTAAAGTTAAGGAAAGAAGTCACTTGGAAAAGTATAAATACACAACAAGAAACCTCTCATAAGTAGATTCATAAACACAATTTTATTGAATATATTCTAGTGAGCAAGTGATCTATTGACGAATCTGAGGTAGCGAAGGAAGTGCAAAGGAAAAATTTTAGGGATTGCAGAGGAGAGTGAGGGTTTTATAATAAACCCTAGTTCGACTGACCCTTGTGGGTCAGACTACTGGTGTCCCGTGAGGCACCCCTGTGAGTTTCTTAGTGCCTGTCACACGAGGCCCCGTGTTGATAACCAACATCTGTCTAGTGAGGCTAAACTAGATTTGAAGAAGGATTCTTGGTTCAAGTTGCGGCAACATATGATGATAAAACAGGGTTGTTACAGGGTCTGAGATGGTATGCATTAGGTTTTCATCATGAGTAAAGGTATGCATTTATGTATTTTTTTCTTGGATAACTTGGCACATGCTTAAGGCCTCTTGGGTACATGGATGCATATGATTGAGATACATACATGATTGAGATATATCCTTGGTACATTTCATATGGTTGTTATGGTTCATTGTTAGAGGAACATATTTTTTATTATTGGAACATGTGTTAGGCATATACTTGGTATATGATCTTGGTTGTTATGGTGCATGCTTGAGCCATATTGTTGAGACATTGTCACATCTTGTATACTTGGCATATGGTTTGTTGTATGGTATATTATTGACGCATATCTTGGATGCATTGGAATATATATTTGGCACATGGTTTATGGCTTATGGTTGAGGCATATCATGAGTGATATGGCACATGTTTGAGGTACATCTCTTGGTACATGGTTTATGCATTTTGGAACATGTTCGAGGTATATGTTTGAATGCATATCATTTATGTTTTGGTACTTGGTTGAGGCACATGGTTGAGGCACATCATTGATGATTATGGTTCATGGTGTATGGCATGATTGAGACATATCATGAGTGATATGGTATTTGGATGAGGCGCATCTCATAGTACATGGTTTATGGTATATCTTGGTACATGCATGATATGGTATAGGTTTTGGTACACGGATGATACATGATATAGTATAGATTTTGGTACATGGTTCATGTATATGGTACATGGTTTATGGATATAGCACATGCGTGTTATAGAATAGGTTTTGATGTACATATTGGTGATTGTTTTGGTATCCATGTGAGTGGATCTAGTTGATGATGGTATATCAATGACATAGACAGTGACATGGATAATGATAGGTTGGATGATTGGTTAATCATCAGTTACAGGTTGATGTGACAGTGATAGTGACAGGTTGACAATGATAGTGACAGTGACACGTTGATGTATTATTGACAGTGGAAGTTATAGGTCGATAAGAGGTAGTGATAGTTTGCATCTACACTTATATTTCAGGGCGATGAGATGGGGCAAGGAAAGGGGGATGTATCCTCCTTCCAGTTGGTGCCGAAGAACATAGGGATTTGGACCTTCCTTTAGGTTGGATCCTGTAAATAAAGGGGTTGTAGCATCCTTCTGGTTGGAGCCAAAGAACATAGGGGATTGTATCCTCTTTCCATTTGTAGCTGGAGAATTCAGGGAGTTGTAGCTTCCTTAAGGTTGGATCCCATAAACTAGGGGGTTGGAGCTTCCTTCTAGTTGGTGCTGGAGAATTTGGAATTTGGTGCTTCCTATGAATGTATTCTTGATATATATAAGAAAACATTTAGTGGTTTTCTCCCATTTTGGTTTCCACATAAATTATGGTGTACTGTGTGTTTGCGGTTGTTTATTATGCACTAATGAATGATATTATTTATGATGCAATGATATAATAAACTCATAAGTGATAAACTATTGAATATTGTTGATAAAGTTGAATTTTATATATATTATGATTGAAAGTGGTAAAAAGTGATCATACTGATTCACACCCCCCCCCCTCCTAGGTATTCCAACAATTGGTATTAGAGAAGGTCATTCAAGAAAGCAATTTAACCACTGGAAGAAATATCATGGAGTACGCTAATATTGGAGTACCACAGTTTGATGGTCAGAATGGCCATATCTACGAGATATGGAGAAACAATATGAAATAATTTCTAAGAGCACAGGGGTATGATGTTTGGTACTCAATTGTTACACGATACACTGGTTCAAATAAATCAAAGACTGGAGCTAAGAAGGAATTAAAAAGAAACAACAAAATAGTAATGGATTTCCTCCTGGAAGGATTACCTGATCCGATAAATGACAAAGTGGGACAATGTTCATCAGCCAAATAAATTTGGGATAAGCTACATAATATATACTTTAAGGAATCTCATTCTATCGCAGAGCCAGAGAATTCTAATCAGAATAAATAATATACTGAAGCAGAACGAGATGAAATATTCTCTTCATGTTAGCCACATTTAGAAGAATAAGATTGTAAAGAAGGCATAGTAAATATTGAAGTAGAATTAATTAATTCTTTAGACAAATTGATGAAAGAAATAAGGAAGAAAAAGTCACTCAAGGAAGAATTGATCGAGCTAAATAAGGGGTATCAAAATCCCAAATTTGAAGAAGTCTAACAGATGATTACGAACCTAAAATACCAAGTAGAAGAGGCCATAATGATTGAATAAACTCTCAAGGATAATTTGAAAGAGAAACAATGTTTGGAAACCAAAATAGTATCACAAAGAAAGGAAGCATAGAAGAGAGAAGAAATTTTTTCAAGTCATATTAAGGAAATATCAGAGGACTTAAACACTCTTGAAGAAAAATTTAGTCAATAAGAAATAAAAATTGAAGAAGGAATCGTCACCTTGAAGACCCAAATTGAAGAAGCAAAGAGAACATAAGGAATTATGAAGATCTGGATGATGAAGAAAGAAGAAGAGTGTGAGAATCTAGAAGAAGACGTTTTTACATTAAGAGTTAAAGTTGTCGAGCTCAACCAGAACATTGAAGAGAGAGAAATCTCCACACCACTAGTAAAGACAGTTTAAGGGAAGTGTTACATGTTGCTAGGAAGGAGGAATGAAGAGAAGGCTAAGAGTTATGAAGAAATCATCAGAGTCCCTTTCAAGAAGGAAGAATGGAAGCCCTCAATGGAGAATATTCCGAAAATGGAGAAGACTCAAGAAGAAGAATACAAAAGAGACATATATCAAAGAAGACCCTCCACTTTTAGGTATCAAATAAGCTTCAATCATTGTGAAGGAAACAAATACAATGATCATCCAAGGAAGGAATTCAAAAGGAATACACCACAAAGAACATCAATCACTCCCAGGTATCAAAATTTCTTTTTGGGTCATTGTTTTACATGTGCTAACTTTAGACATAAAGATGTATATTGAATAGCTTATGGAAGAAATGGTCAAGAAATAAATGTTTATGTGGCTCCATACAATATTGAATGATACAAATGACACAACTATGGACAGATAGCTCATGATTGTAGAAGGATGATGGATACTTCCATTAAAGAAACATTGATATCATATGTAAGAAGGTTTGGAAAAGAAAGAAAGAACATTTGAATAAAGAACATGTGAATAAATAATAGGTAAAGGAAGAACATGTGAATGAATAACTCCCATAAATCATACTCTTAGGATTTGCAGTAGTACAATATCACAATGAATCTATAGGAAAATAGGAAGAAGTCAGAATTGAAGAAGGTGATGAAGAGGAAGATGTTAGAATACATATGATAGAATAAGAATATTAATCCACTTTAGGGCGACCCCCTCCACCTTTCTGAGTCATTCATCTTGGATACTCCCAGTAAGTATGAATATTGAAAAGGAGGAGTCTAAGTAGTAGCTATATAGATCAGAGAACTATCTTTCGAGCAGTATGAAGTGTTTGCATATTTTGGGAAGGAAGTTTCAGAGTGGAAAGTGAAAACTTTCTTGTGATAGTTTGATTGTTTGAGGAGAAAATTTAAAAATACATTCCCATGCAGGTACAACCTGACAATTATAAAGAATATCATTGGCACAATTTTTGTATAGAAGATTCCAAGAAGTGACATTAATAGAGCAGACCAGTGGACATATTTGAGTCAGTTTGAAGAGCATGATAATGTTGTAATGAATTGCAGCAGATGGGTCAACATTGTGTGAAGTTGAGTAGTAGAATCATGGACAGTTATTATGACACATTGATAAAGATGATTTCATAAGGTATTTGGCAGGTCTATTAGAGAGTACAAAAGACATGAATCATAGAATATACATAACAGTGGATGACAACATATTGACATGTGAAATCAATTATTCAGAGGAAGGAAAGCATTGAAAGGCACAACAAGACAAAGGAAGAGAAACCATCAGCAAGAACAATATCACAAGAGGAAAGCATGGTCATTGATGTGAACTTGACAAGCCATAAAGATTTGATGTAAGGTAACTTTGAATTATTTTTATATATGTCAGTGAATTACAAGAGGGAGAAATAATGGAAAATTAGACATGGAAGAGAGGAAATGAAGTATATACAATAAGACCCACCTTGATCTACACGAAATATTGAATATAAGTCAAGGGAAGAGATATCATCAGAGAGAGAGACCAAATTACATGCATGAAGACATGAGGAGTTGATAGGGGGAGTTACCCTTTTTCCCATGATGTCAAAGGAGGAGAAAGAGAAATATCAGAAGAGAAATATCAAAAGCATGAAGATAGGGGGAGAAACCCCAAAGAGAGCTACCCTTTTCCACTGATTTCAAAGGGGGACAAAAACATGAGGAGAGAAACCTCATAAGAGATAAATGAGGAGAAATGGTCACAGGGGTAGTATAAGTGTTTCCATCAATGCCAAAGGGGGATATTCTTGGTAAGTTTGTTTTCATTGATGTAAACAAACGTGCTTTTCATTAATGTCAATAGATGTGATGGGTGAATTTGAAGAAGTATACAATAAGCCCCATAGGTGTGGTCATAAATCCCGAAGTTGTTTGAGGAATAAGGACATGGAAGATAGTGTAAATATAGGTAACACACTCATGGATTCATAGTCCTCATCATGTCTTTTCCAACGATAGGTGGTATGCCACGTATTTCCTCATGGTTGAGGATTTATGAGGTCATGAAGTAGGAAGCTATGAAGAATGGTTAAGAAGCTCCTAAACGGTTGCAACAAGAAGTTACAAGTCATTAATAAAGGGTAAAACAATTATAGAAAAAAAACCTAAAGTTAAAGAAATAAGTCACTTGGAAAAGTATAAATACACAACAAGAAGCCTCTCATAAGTGGATTCATACACACAATTTTATTGAATATATTATAGTGAGAAAATTATCTATTGACGAATGTGAGATGATGAATCTAAGGCAACGAAGGAAGTGTGAATTCGAAAGCTTCAAGATTGCAGAGGAGAGAGGGGGTTTTCTTATAAACCCCGGTTCAACTGACCCTCTCAGGTTAGACTAATGGTGTCCCACGAGGCACCCCAGTGGGTTTCTTAGTGCCTCTCATGTAAGGCCCCGCATGATAACCAACATGTTTCCAGCGAGGCTGAGACATATTTGAAGAAGGACACTTTTTTCAAGTTGCAACAAGTCACGATGATACAACATGGTTGTCACAAGTTTTAAGATGGTATGCATAAGGTTTTCATCATTAGTAAAGGTATGTCTTTATGTATTTTATGCTTGGATAGATTGGCACATGCTTAAGGCCTCTTGGGTACATGGATGCATATGATTGAGCTACATACATGCTTGGGATATATCCTTGGTACATTGT
>SNQJ01S0163208.1:0-21435 GCA_010110895.2 Picea sitchensis | reverse complement strand
GTTCCTCGGACTTGCAAGAGACGGAGTCAGGAAAACCAACTGGTGTGAGAAACGAGTGTGTAACACACTCTTCAGGATTTGGAGAAGTCAGGAAATTTAACTGAAGATAAGATGGTGTTTCAAAAGCCGATGAACCTTCAAGAGGGTCCTTTCCTCTCTGTATCAAGGGGACTGTTGGATGAATCTCACTCCTAATTTCAGAGAAGATTGGCGTTGAATGTTTAGCGTCAAATAAATGACTGAGCAAGGTCGAGGGTTCAGAAGGATTCTTGGCCTTCAGTGACGGGATTTCAAGTTGGTAAACTGCAGCGGTTGGATTAAAAGAGCCTCTCGCTTTCAGAATTTTTTCGGGATCAGTAACTGGTGTGAACTGCTCACCATCCGGGTTTGGTCTAGTATTCCTTCGATCGAATGCCAATTTATTTCTTCGTGGAGTCACCAAGTGAAAGGTAAAAATCCTTAAAATGTGGGCACCCTTTGTTCACTATCAAAGTGTAACACTTTCAATGAAAAACAATTGTTGTTTTCCCAGGGAAAAAGATTTCATAACTTCAGTCCCCGACAACGGTGCCAGTAAGATGTTGTTCCTAAGTCTGTACTTAAGGCTCAAAAGTACAGTGTCAAGGCATCTGAAAGTGGTTAGGATATGGAGCAGGGAGGGGGTGAACCTTCGGAGGAAGAAACTAAGGGAGATTTTTTCGTTGGGGTTGTCTGGCTTCGAACTGTTCCTGAATATTTATGTCTCGTTCAATGGCTGCCCATGATTTTTCAAGTTCGACCTGGTTAGTTGTTGTTTTAAGGATAGTGTTGAAAAGGTTTAGGGCGATGTGTGTTTGGTTCAATAATCCAGGTTCGATGTTAGGTTGATTTGGTATAGGGACTGTCATGGGGGAACAGTAAAGATATAAAATACTTTTAGGAAAGGTTAAGTGCTGTCTCAGTTTGATCTTATAAAAGAGAACTTATAGTTGCAGAAGTAACATATAGATGCAAATCTAAGGATCGTTCCCGTAACTGTATCATATCTTTATAAAAGGGGTGAGATGGGAGAAAAACATTGAGCCATTTACAAAGTAAAGTTCCAACCAGTGGAAAATGCACGACATAGACGGGAGAGGAAAATAGGTAAGAAAATAACCAATGTAACAAAGAATATATGTAGAATTCCGAAACTGCAGATTGGTCTTACACAGTTGATAGCTGGTGCAGAGGAAAGGCAATAAACAATTACAAAAAACCCAAAATCATTCGTTATTGTAGTGGTCGTACTAAATTACAACGAAGCACATTAATTATGAATATGAATTGAAATATAAAAATGAGATACAAGGAAACAAACTTGTGATACAGAAGTGACGGAATTGAGAATCTCCAGATCTGCTTGTATTAACTCTCAATGTAAAAACTCTATTACAAATAACTCAAAAAGGGTCCAGCCCTGCTTATTTCTCTTGGGGGTATATTTATACAATTTTTACAAAGCAGATGGAATCTCAATAGTCGAAAAACTTCAGTTATGACAGAAGGGAGAGAAATCGCTCCATTTCCCCAACTCTATCTTCACTTAGTGCCAGGTGCTCGTCTTCGCGCAGACTCGATGCAGGTGATACATCTTTCTACAAGTTGAGATACGAGCCGTGAAGGTTCCGCTTGACAGCTGGCCTTGGCAAAGTAACACTCTCGGGCTAATTGCTTCAGTTTGTCCCCCATTTGTGCATCAATGATGTCGAGGGCGCTTAGTTGCGTGCTGGGCTAGATCAAGTGCTTATCAAATCGGGCCATGTCCACCATATCTATCTGAGAGATATCAGTCGAATTTCTCTCATTCTTCTCTTTCAGATCAAGTGAGATCTGTTCCACATTCATTTGTATCAATGTTTCTACGTCGCCTCCACTGTCCATACCCAACAACTCACCATCTATAGAATTGAAGGCTTCTTCTAATGAATTGGTTACCTTTTGAGCTTGTTCCTTGCCTAGGGCAATGTTGTGCTCCCAATCCTTCAACAGAATATTACCTCTGGTTTATTCTGGGATGGCGAGCCTGAGAGAACCTATCGAAACTCTGTTATTCGTGGCTATCACCACCTCCTGGAAGGCGACCCGAGCCGCTTCAACATCCCTCTCTCTGATAGTCAGGTTCTCAGAAACCTGATTCATCAACAAACAATTCTCTCAGATCGCTCCCACTTTGGCGAGCAAACTCTATTGTGCAGAAGAGATCCTGTTCTGAATCTCGATCGCTCGGGATTTAAACCCCTCGACGTCGATCATCCTTCTTTTGATGATCTCTACCTGAGCCTGCAGCTCTACAATCATAGTCCTTTGTTGGCCCGCCTGTATCCGACCGTCTCAGACCACTAGATGTGCTTGCTCGAGATTGGTCTTAAGCACCTCTATCTCATTTTTATCAGCCATTTGGGCTAGTTCTATCTCCGCGCTCACCTGGCCCTGAGCATTTTCCACGGCCAAGGCCAATCTAGCCTCGAGATTCCTGATCTGGTGATTTTTCCTATTGAGTTGGTTCTTCAAAAGTCTGACCGAAAATTGATTTGCCGATGCATACGATCCTAGCGTCCCTGCGATCTCGATGGCGAATTGCTCATTCTTTTTATTTTTTCCATCGGTCATGACCTTGAACTTCTTAGAAGTCGATTCTCCCTCCTGGTAGAATTCCCTTTTCACTACCGCTTTTCTCTTTTTATCAAAGAAGAACTCATTCAGAGGAATTTCTTCTGCTCGTATGGGCCTCAGATCCTCATTAAATATCCATCCTTCTTTGATATTCCCCTGAGTCGACTGCAAGGGGGTGATAGAAGTGATGGGTTCCCTGATTTTTTTCGTTGATTTTCTTGGGGTATCAACCGGGTTCTGCTTCTTCAGCGGTTCCAGGGTCTTTGTCTCGACTTCTAGGTTTTGTTTCTTTGGTGGGTCCGGAGTCAGTACCTCTGCTTCTGGATTATTCGTTTGTTCCTCCTCATCCTGGTGTTTTATCGAGTCAGGAATTGCATCTTCAGGATCTTCAACATCCTTCTGCTTTGTCTCAGGAACACCCGAAATCTCACCTCGCAACATAGCGGGGAGACCGCTTTGTCTATGCTCTTGGAATTTTAACACAACAGATGTGTCCTCAGGTTCCAAGGATTATATTCGGACTAGAAATTCTTCGTAATACCTCGCCCCTTGGAAAATATCATCCGAGGGCGAGTTCTCATGCTCGAATCTCTTGATCCCACACTTTTCTAAATGGTTGCTCACAACCCTCTGTGGATCATGTCTCTTATACTCGATGGAGACCAAATTCAGATCTTCCAGGGCTGCAACCTTGGCCTTTGCATGCTCGAAATCCAATAAAGAATAAGAATTTAGCCGAATGGGAAAATACGGCCACACCTTCTTTGAGTATCCTTTGAGTTCATTACTTACCCTGCCAATTACTGTCTACCGGGCAACCTCGTGACAAGCCATCTTGTCGGGGATGAAAAATGGTAGCGCAAGCGGGGGAACAATATCCCCAAACACTCTAAAGTACGAGAACTCTTCCTCTACATACCAGTCCGCTATCCCACTCAAATTTGCAGCAATGTTGTCCGAGATACGAGGTGGTGGGTGACCAAAAATGGCGATATGCAGGGGCACCATCACCCAGTTGAAAATTTCATATATGAAACTATCTGCTTTATTTTCCCATAGCTTTTTGTGGTTACATGTATGGGCTTGTCTTTGGCCGGAGTCCAAGCCCAACTCATCAATGGGAATGGTGTCATGGAGCATATCGCGTCCATGATATATGCGGACATGAAGAATGAGGATGGCCTCCCACTTGCCTTCTGCTCCCGATACTCTGTGACCCGGTTGGCCAAACTTTCCGAGAGTATCTTTGTCCAATTAAACGAGCAACCTTCTGCGACCCAAAACATCAGGGGCACCCACGCAATGAAAAAATGCGATGTGTCCTCCCTCCCAAATAGTCGGCATGTCATCATTGCCACATACTTATACTGTGGCTCCAGCGAAGTGATTGAATAAACGCCCTGGTCATTTTCTCTGAATTTTGCGGAGCACGAAAGCCAATCCTTTATCAAACCGGGCATGGTTTTATCATATTCTGTGCTCTCCTTTTCTTTAAACTTCTCCAGGAATTCAGCATCATATGTGTACTAAGATGTCATCGGAAGCTTATACATGGTTTGGATATGTTCCGTTCTAAAAGTCCTGACCGTGACCCATTGCTAGTTCATGATAGTTCTGGTGGGTAGGTCTATGTGATCCAACGCCCATCGGATCATGTCATAATATGGGAGAAACCGTGGTTTGGTTGCTACCCTGTGCATTATGGATTGGACAACTATCTTGTATTTAGTGTTCAGGTCGTCCTTTTCATTGTCGTCTGAGTCTGAATAGTTCACCAATTCTTATTGCAAAATGTCTGAAACAAATGACCAGCTGGGGACCGAGTCGACACTCCGGGGCGAAGTGTCGGAGACATTGTCTGAGCCTTGTCTTGTGACCTCGACATTTGCTTTCGCTGCTTTCTGTGGAGCCATAGCCGAAGCTTGTGTTTTTTCCCTTCTACGATAGAACTGCGTATACATGCAGAAATTAGTTCACTCAGAAATGACGAGCTCTGTGTGTTTATGAAAATGCGTTCGTTATAATAAAATGAACCTCTTATATATATTTGAAAATTCGGTACTTTTCGAAATAAGCCTATCAAATCTTAATTAGAAACAAATTTATTGCGTAAAATCCGATCTTATATGCGTGGATTTACCCTACTTCTCCATAAATGTCGTCAATTTCTGGTGGTTTGACAGTCAGTCGAAGTATGGAGAGCAAATGTCTTCCTCGGGAAACGTGCAAGCCTCGAGGTGCGAGATATATCTTACTTTATCTTAAATTATCAAATCTTACTTTATCGTGGACTTTCTTTTAACATTTTGAATCTCCAACTCGCGAGATCGCGAGGACCGACTTCGGTTTAATTAAAGGTAATCATGATTTAAGGAATAATTAATTTTATAATCATTTTTCTCGCCGTATCGCGACTCAGAACTCCGAAGATAATTTTTTGGGAGACTAGTATGCCGAGTCGTGAAACCGCGAGATGGCGATAATTAAGACTCAATTAAGAGTGAGAAAAACTTGGATTAGGCTATTAATTAATCATGCTATAATTACATCGTGACTTCGTGAGTCGGGGTTTTAGACGCCGTAAGTTTCGAAAATATAGTGCCGAGTGGCGAAACGTCGAGAACGGATGTTAACCACGGTTAGCTTTTTTGCCTTTTATCCTTGACCAATGTTATCCCGAAAGGGCCTCGTGTCCTCGGCTCTCGGGGTTGTAAAAATGAAAATTTTGGTTCGACAGACGCCGAGGCGTGAAACTCTGATGACGTCTAATCACGAGTTAAAATACCTTACCCTGATGATTGCTTAGAGTGAAAATTTAAAACGACTTCGCCGTTTCGTGACTCGGGAAGTGTGAACTCATGGATTAAAGTACTTGACTTGCGAGATCCCGAAGCAAACAAAAAGGAGCGAACATTCTTACGAAAGTGGGCTTGTTTCATGAGTAGAGAAGCATTGTTGCTCACGCGACCAGGTTTCAGAGGTCTCATCATCTCGGAAAGAAAAAAGAAAATCAACTTTAGATTTCAAGTATCAAATTGAAAATTGTGACAGGCCAAAAACAAAGGCGGCTCCAACACATGACATTAGGGGATTCATATTTTTAAGGTGGAAATTCTAGTCCTTCAAGAGAATCTTATTATTTTCTTTAGTTTTACGAGTTAGAGTTTGGCTCTAGAATTTATTAGGATCTATCTTAAATAGGTGAAAAAGATTCTCTTTCTTTCTATGTATATAGTGTTTTTGTTTAATTAAGGTTTTGTATCTACTTATCTTATTAGATTTTAAAGATGCATTGGAAGCATCCCTAATAGTGTTTATAGAAATTTTACATTCATGATTGTACCAAGTGCTTGTTGGACTATTTTTCCTTTTATGTAGCACCTCAATGGAGAAATTGTTGATTGAAGTAGAGAGGGTTGATGTAAAATTCCTATAGTCAGCTTCAATATCGTTCTGATATGATATGAGTTTTAAAGCATTGCTTAAGTACTTTAAGAAGAGATCAAATTTTTGTGTGTCAAAAAGAAAGTTCCTTTGCCTACCAGAGTGCTCCTCTATAGAGATTTTGTGCATGGAAATGTTAAGAGTTAAGGTTATAGTTCTATGGTTAGAGTCAAGTTCGTGGTCATCTAAAATATCAAAGTTTACTGTTTGGTTTTATATGGGGATATCCAATATTACATAATCAATAATAATGCTACCCGACCCATGGATACAAGTCATAATGTTATAATTTGGTTGCTTCTTTAGACCATTGCAAACTATTAAATCTTGATAACTACAAATCTCGATTAACTCACTACCAACCAAATTCTTGATTAGGTCTTCAGAGTTTCTTTTGTAAATGTTAGCTAAGACAAGGTCCTCATATATACAAAGAGGATTAGGGTTGGAGTCATTACTTAAAAAAATATCTTGATCGTGAGCTCAACCGTGGTATTCTTCGGACATCCAGACAAGGTAGGTTTCTCGACTTCCTTTTTGTTATAATTCCATTTGTATAGCATACTTGAGATTATATTTGATTTCTGGGTGTCGTTTTGTCTGTTGTGGTTTACCCCAAGCCATAGAGAGAATTTACTCATAACATAATTGGTGACTGAGGAATATTGGTATGGTCATTATTCAGGAAGATGACGAGCTCCATGAGAACATTATCTATTACCTTATCCAAAATATAATTGGTCATGAACTTAAGTACTCTCACATAGAGAATTTATCCTTAGCAATCATGCATGCAGTTCAGAGATTACATCGCTATATCTTACTCTGAAAGAATATCATGATTTTTGATATCAATCCATTTCAATATGTATTTACAAGGAATAACATAGGGGGGAAACACGGTAAATGGATTGTGATTTTTCAAGAGTTTGATATTGATTTTTCCTCCACCAAATCCAATAAATTGCTAGTTTTTGCAGAACTAATGTCTCCCTAGGAAGTATGAGGATATTTTCACGATGATTATTTCGCTGATGGACAGATTTTCCTTATCTCGTCTTTGAACCCCTGGTATGGAGATATTATAATATACCTTCAAACTATGAATCTTCCCCAACATCTTTCGAGAGACGTCCGATGACATATACACCATCAGGCCAAAAACTACCTCATTATCGACGACACGTTGTATCATCGAGGGGTGGATGTTATTTTGCGTCATTGTTTGAATCACGAGGAGGATGAAGTTGTTATAAATGAATGCCATAGTGGGGCATGGTCACTTATCCAAGCTTACGACAACCCAAAATATATTGTGAGTGGGTTATTTTTTGCCATCAATTTTTAAAGATTGTGCAGAAGTGGTCAAGAAGTGTCACCCTTGCTAGGTGTTTGCTCATAAGATGAAATCACACCCTTCCCCTCTTCACCCAGTCATTACCATCGGTCCCTTCACTAAGTAGGGGGTGTACTTCATGTATTGCAAACCAACCTTGATAAGGAGGCACCATCATGTTATTGTGACCATGGATTATTTTAATAAGTGGGCTAAGGCCATGCCCACCGTTAAATCTGATGGTGAGAGAAAAATGATTTTCATATTCAATCAAATTATATCTTGGTTCAGAATCCCAAAGGAGATTGTCACTAATCATGGTAGTCACTTCCATAATGATATCATGATAGAGTTATCATCCAAACTAGGGTTTAAACATGAGAATTTGTCACCCTACTATCGCCAGGAAAATGGACAAGTAGAGGTCGTGAATAAATGTCTAAAATCCATTTTGCAAAAAAATGTCAGGAAGAGTAAATCTAACGTGAACGTGATGCTTTACCCTACACTATGGGCATACACAATCAAAGTAAATACTTCCACCGGTTTCTCATTGTTTCAGTTAGTCCATGGAGTGGATTCTATCCTTCCTATTGAATTCGAAATCCCTTCCCTTAAGTTGGAAATCAATCTCTTACCAAACATGACTAATCTCCAAGAACGCATCATAAAATTAGAGTAGTGTCGAGATGTTGCTATAAATATTGAGGAAAATAAATGATGTGTTAAGGTCCAATATGATAAGTATGTCTTTCCTCGACAATACACTGAGGGTGACTTGGTTCTTCTTTATGACCAAGCTAAGGAACTGCTAGGGGTAGGGAAATTCAATCCCATGTGGCATGGTCCTTACATCGTGAGATGTGTCCTTAAAGAAGGAGCCTACGATTTAGAATATTATGACAAGAATTTACTGGAAGAGCCCAGAAATGGGCTCTACCTTAAAAAATATTATGATTGAGCCCTCAAGCTCGAGCATGACCTTTGTATGCTAGTGTATGTTAGTGTATACATATTTTTCTTTTTATTCTTTTGTGTCGCCGACTTGATTATTGAGTTTTCCCTTGGTTGGAATATGTCAACATGATCTTTGATGTTATTAGGATTCATGGGTGGTTCCATTCTTCATACTCAGAGTATGTATTTCACCTCTTGGGTTATCTATTCACCCAAGGGATAACTAGTGTCTTCAAGAGGTATTTATCTAGAGCCATCCACAAACAATGTTGTTGAGTATATCGCCATTATAGATCTACTATGTGAGACCATTTCACATGGTGTACGATATTTAGAAGTTCTCTTGGATTCCCATTTAGTGGTATGTCAGTTGGATGACATGTATCAAATAAGATATCCTACATTACTCTGAAGTTTCCTTCAGGTACGACTTTTGGAGCGATATTTTGATTTTATTACTTATAATCATATACCAAGAAGTTCTAATCAAGTATCCAATGCATTTTCTAATTAAATTTTAGATTGGCATCTGTCACATAACTAAGTAAAGAAAACACACTCTCATATATTCATCCATTGTCAAATATGCAAGTAAATTTGAAGAAAAAAACATTTTTCATATTTCATCCATTAAGTCCAAAACGTCATAGTACAAAATTGGGTTTGTGGGCCTAAAATACATATATGACCGGTACATCATATAACCATGGCATCTAAACCTGAGGTCCTCGATGTGTGTCATGAAAAAACACTATGGAATTCAAAATATGCTGGAAGAGTCTCACCCATGCACGGGGCACACCCAGAACCTACCTTTGCATAGCCTCTGGTAGATCCTCGACCTGGACCATAGGAATCCTGTGTCTCATATGATATAGGTTTTCCTACACATTCTAGAGAAGTCTCTCTACGTCCCCTCCAACCATATCATCTCCTCAACCCCTGTTGATCTAGGTAGATATCGCTGGAAAACCACCTATTCCAACTGGATCACATACAAATTTCATGTTGGTAGTTTCAATTTTCATTCTGGTAGTTTTTTTTCTAGCTTTTTCATGTCCTGAACTTCTCGGGCCATTTTGATGCCCTAAAAAACGTTTTTTGGGCCCACCATAGTCACACTATAGTTAAAGTTAGAGTGTGATTTAATAATGTGTATTCCTCGGATAGGTCTTTCCAATGGGATATCATGTGCCTAAAACAAATATTGTATGAAAAATTTATGACCCCGGGAAGTTGATGTACCAACTTACCCCAACGGGGCCCACATGAATTTTAGTGCTTCATCTCCTAGGTTTAGTTTTTTGGATGTATAAGGTTTTGGAATTCATTTTTTATGTAAAAAGGATTTTGGAGCCTCATTGTAATCATCTTCTTGCGAATGAGTGCAACCATCACATCTCTTCTCAGAGAAAATCCACCACATTCTGGAAAGCTTGTTTCAGTCTGCACTTTATAGTTTCAACATATTTACTTATTGAATAGAAGTCAAGTTTTACTGTATCTTTGTTACTATTCATTGTATCTATGTGTTAATAATATAGATATGTATTCATTTATTTCTACTCATAAAATTCATATTAGTTCTATCAGAATGGTCTACTCCTTGTTGTTCTTAATGCATGTACCCAACGAGGTCAGTGTACAAAGAGTTGTGTCTCAAGCTTGTTTCTCTTGAGGAAAAAGGATCTCACACGCCGAAGCGAACTTCCATGGTGGGAGAAAATAAATACGATGCGACAAGATATCCTTTCAAACTATTGCTTGAGGAATCCCTCGTGTAATAGAGGAATGAGATAATGGATAGTTTTGCAGAAATCCTTCGATGACTACCAACATGAGATGAATCTTCTATAGACAAATGGTTGAATTTGCTAGAAGGGTATTTTGTTGTCCATAACTTTTCCAATAAAGAAAATATTACATTTGCGCTCCTCAAATCCATCCCCCATGTCAAATATTGGTGGGAGACTTTATGTGAGCAAAAGGAAACATAGGAACCCTCACTATTTACAATCGCACTCACCTAGGAGTCCTTCAGGGATGCTATTAAGGAAAAATACTACCCTGTTGGAAGTTATGATGACCTATATACAAGATGGACCAAACTGTGAGAGGAAAGGGACCAAAACATGCCAGATTTCACGAATATCTTCCATACCTTGTGCACCAAGTTGGGTATCAAATATTCTAAGTGACATTTGGTGCTCAAGTACCACAATGGTATGCATAGGTACATCCAGATAGAAATGGATTTTTTGGACATCTTGTCCTTGGGTGTGGACTATCGATATGCTATCAATATCGAGAAGAATCTTAAGAGAAATACATGATAGTTTGGGTCTTTGAACTCCTCACAGTAGAAGTAGGGAAAGGGAAGCCCCAAATCACAGAACAAAGGGCAGACAAAATATGAAAAACCTCAGGAAAACCAGTCTAATCCAAAAACCAAGAAGGACAATGGAAAGACGAATAAAGACACCAGGAAGTGGTGAAACTTCCATAAGATCCCTTGGAATAACACTATTGATCATCGCTCAAAGGTTTCATTAGTGGGGGAGGTGAAAGACTTTGAATCAGATGGGGGTTCTGACTCAGAGTTAGAACCAGAAAACGGGAGATGGATTATTGATGTGGAATCCAATGTCACCATTTCTACAACCAAGATCCAGTTCGGTGAACTTGATGAGCCATAGGAAGGAGAACGCCTCTTTGATTCACAAATGTGGGTGAAGGGTGCTTCGATCCACTTCATTGTTGATAGCGGTAGCCATAATAACCTCATCTCAGCGGAGGTCATCAAGGGGTTGGCCCTTCCAAAAATGCTACACCCGTATCCATACACCATTGGATGGCTTCACTAAGGAAGTGATCTTCGTGTTAACCAACAATGTCTCTTGTCATATGGAATCAAGCCCTTCAAAGATGAGGTATTTTGCGATGTTTCTCCCCTTGAAGTTTGTGATGTTCTTTTGGGCCAAAATTATTTATGGAACAATCATGATGTATATGAGTGTAGGCATCATAGTGTTATGATTACTTTCGACAGGAAATTGTACAGGATACCCAAGGTATTCCCACCTACTTCCATTTCTTTGATCTCTGCCAAGCAATGAATGGAGGTCTTATCTCAGACCAGGAATTTTATCATCTTCATGATTCACTGCCAAAGTGAGTAGAAGGTCACAACCACATCCATGGCCTTTGTGACCAAACTCTCTATGCAACATAAGTAAGTGGATAAGGTCATGGGAGAATACAAATAAATCTTCTCCTCACCCACCAGGGTGCCTCTACACTATCATATCAAGCATTCAATCAATTTTAACCCTAGTGCACTGTTACCCAATGGGCTAGTCTATCACCACTCTCTATTAGAAAACAAGGAGATCAAGTGTTAGATCCAAGAAATGCTCCTAAAGGGGCACATTTGACCCAACTCATCACTGTGTGGATGCCCAATTGTTATTTTGTAGAAGAAAGATGGGACATGAAAAATATGTATCGATTACTGGGCCCTAAATAAAATCACAGTCAAGAACCAGTACCCAATTCCCCAAATTGACGATCTCCTTGACCAGCTCAAGGGGGAAAAATAATTCAGTAATATTGATCTGAAGTCTGGCTACCATCAGGTCCGAATAGAGCACAAAAATGTATGGAAAACTTCCTTCAAGTCCAAAGAAGGTATTTTTGAATAGTTGGTCATGCCCTTTGGTTAGATGAATTCCCCAACAATTTTCATGAGGATGATGGATGATATATTGCATCTTTTCACCAATTATTTTGTGGTGGTTTATTTGGATGATATCCTCATCTACAACAAGAATTGGGTGGAACACTTGCAACATATTCAACATGTTCTGCACACTCTACGGAAACACAATTTATATGCAAATTTGGAAAAATGCTCTTTTGGCATAGACATGGTCCAATAACTAGGATATATTTTTGACGAGCATGGGGTGCATGTGGATCCAACCAATATCTAGGTCATTTGTGACTGGCCAACCCCAAACACTCTCATTGAGAGTCAGATCTTTTTAAGGCTTGCCAATTTCTATCATAGGTTCATGTTGGGATTCTCCCATATTGGATGGGCCCTCATTCAAGTAACCAAGGGTGGTGGTAAGGAAAGTTCATGTGGGACCTGTCAAACCAACAAGCATTCAATTATTTGAAGGAGTGCTTGTACTCATCCCTAGTTCTTTCATTACCCAACCTACAAAAACCCTTTGATATCGAGATAGATGCTTCATACTATGTTGTGGGAGAAATTCTCACTAAACATGGACACCCCGTGGCCTATCATAGTGAGAAACTATCAGATTCCATCTGTAAGTACCCTACTTATGAAAAAGAAATGTACTCCATTGTGAAATCCTTTCACTAATGGAGGCATTGCATTCTTGGGAAGGAGACAGTCATCCACATCGATCATAAGCCACTGCAGTTCATGCAAACTCAGGGAAAATTGTAGAATGGTCGCCATCATAAGTGGCCCACATACTTTMAATATTTACATCTTAGAATCAAGTATAAGACATGAAGCACCAACCATGTCACTAATTTCCTCAGCCATCTTCCAGTTGCAACACTCATCATGGTGGTAAATTCCTCACGCCACGAGACCTACAGATGGCCCCAACTTTGTGAGAGAGATATTAACTTCACTTCCACCTACCAGATGTTAGGTGCAAACATAAATTTCACTAATTTACATATTTAAGATGGGATGTTGTTCCATCTAGGCCATCTTTGCATTCATAAAGCGAGCAAGCAAAGTTTATTTGGGAAGCCCACTACAATCGGGTGGCAGGACACTTCGACATAGAAAATATAGTGACCATGCTACAACTTGGCCAAAACTTCGACATGATGTCAACAATTATATCAGGTCCTACACTTCTTATGCCATTTCCAAACCAACCATTAAGAAGAAAGGAATGTACACCCCTCTACCTACTGTTGAAAGGCCCTGGGAATCCATATCAATGGATTACATGTCGGGCCTTCCATCAACCAAGAACATAAATGATTTTTTTTTGTGGTGGTTGATCATTTTTCTAAAATGGAGATTATGGCCGACTGCGAGAAGATAATCACAACAGAGGCCATTGCCAAGATATTCTTTTAACGAGTGTGGGTACATTTTGGGATACCACAAACCATCATCTCAGATTGGTAAATTCGGTTCCTTAACACATTCTGGTCGTGCCTCTGGTCACTGCTGCACACCAATCTCACCAAATCCATTTCCTTCCATCCCCAGATGGATGGCCAAACTGAGGTCGTGAACCAGATGATCGTGCATATGCTACGCATGTACAATTCCAATCATCCTCACACATGAGATGTGATTCTTACCTATGTTCATCATAGCTACAACAGAGCCATGCATATCTCAAATGACCACAACCCCTTTCAGTTGGGGTTGGGAGTTCAACCATTGGGTCCCATGGATGTTTCACTACCTCTTACATCCAGCCAGGAAGACTCATCCCATGCTCAAACTGAAGTCGACAAAGCTACACTGTTCATTGAGAAGATCCAACACATCTGCCAACACGTTCAAGATATTTTGCAGAAGTGCATTTGCAAGTAAAATCAACGCCATGATCAACATGAGGTGCCACACAAGTTTCAGGTGGGAGATAAATTTTGGTTTCACTTGCAGAAAGAACACCTTATAGGGCCCCATCAGAATCTTTTTCCACTACACTATGGAACTTATACCATCACCAAGGTTGTGGGTGACAATTATTTTGAGCTCAACATTTCCCCCTTCCTTGGATTGAACCAAGTGTTTAATGTGGACCTCCTTCGACCATACTCTCCACCATTATTTGAGACCTCAGAGGTAGAAAAACAATTCACACCAATAGAGATCAACCCTGACTACATGGAACAAGAATCAAATGATCATATCATGGAAACACAGGGCAAGGGAACTCGCCAACAAAATATCCAACTTTATCGGGTTTTCAAAGTAGGGGAGCTCATGCACCAAAGCAAGTGGGTCACCAAGGGCCAAATTCAACATAAATTTCCTCATCTGATGGGGGAACTTAACACAGTGGAGACCATTTCTTCCTAAGGGGGGAGGATTGATATAGGTGTATATCGATGTCCATCCACCTATTCCAAATGGATCACATACATAATTCATCTTGGCAGTTTCATTTTTCATTTTGGCATTTGTTTTCTAGCTTTTCGGGTCGTGAACTTTTGGGGTCGTTTTGAGGCCCTAAACAACGTGTTCTGGGCATGCCATAGTCACACTATGAATGGATTTAGAGTGTGATGACATAATCTGCATTCCTCATATATAACTTTCCAATGGGATATCATGCGCATAAAACATAGATTGTATGCAAAAGTTATGACCCGAGAAGTTGATGTACCAACTTACCCCAATGGGGCCCATGCGACTTTTGGCGCTTCATCTCCTAGGGTTAGGTTTTTGGAATTCATGTTTGATGTAAAAATTATTTTAGAGCCTAATTTTAATCATATTCTTGTGAATAACTATAGCCACCACATCTCTTCTCAGAGATAAGACGCCACCATTCTAGCAATCTTGTTTCAGTTTGCATTTTACAGTTTCAACATATTTCCTTATTGAATAAAAGCCATGTTTTAATGTATCTATGTTATTGTTCATTATATATTTGTTCTAATAATATAGATATGTATTCATTTCTTTCTTCTCATAAAATCCATATCACCTGCGTTGATGCCGTGGGAATCTGTTCAGTCATCGTGGACCTACGTCTACGTAAAAGAAATAAATGTTAACATATGATGCCATACAAAAATATTTGCATTTTGTTTCCATTCATCGAATAAAAAAACACAAAAAATGAAATATACAAAATTTAAATTCTTACCGATCTCTCCAAAGGCAGACCCTAGTGGTAATGGCATGTCACGATCCCCTTGATAGTCAATCCCCTCATAGGAATAGTCATCAATGGTGATAATATTTCGTCGCCACCAATGGAAGAACTCATCATTGTAGGGGGTTGGTACCCTACCATCTCCCAATCACCACAACACCTTGGTCCATCGTGACATCGTTGGATAGCGTAGATCACGTGGAATAACTTCCACTCCAGGGCTAAGAGTTGGAACCCTCTCAAAGAAAAAACTACACACAATGGATGCAAACCTGAATTTCCTCATCCTACCAAGTTTTCAATCATCCAAATGGCTCTTCATGTTGGCCAGTAGTGCGGTACACCAATCGTAAACCATGGGTCTCAAACACTCCACAACATAGAGCATAAATGGCCTCAATGCCTGATACAATGAGGTTGATACTGAAATTTGTGTGACTACTAAGACAATGATCTTGAGACTCAGGTTCTCAATAGCCCTAATAGGGAGTTGGCTCCCCACTTTCTCTATGTCTGCAATGAAGTAGGTGGTGATGTACTCCTCCATATTCCTCCCACCTTCAACCCCTCAGGCATTGATATTTACTATCTCACCTCAGCGAGGCAACCCTATGATAAAGTAGATATCATTGACCTCAATTCTCAATGGTTTCCCATCGAGATTGAATGCCTCAGTCTTCAGATCCCAATAGTTTATCAATGTTTGGAGAAATCTCAATTGGGCCCTCATTCTTTTTATGGATCAAAATTTATAGATCCCACATATTTGGAAATCTTATTGTTCCCTCACATCCCTTTCTATTGCAACATAAACCTCCTTATGCTCCCTCTCTCTCCATTCAATCACCATCCTGTAAACGAAACATCAAATTTTGAGTCATTTTGTGTCAAAAAACTTGTTCATGGAGTTGTACGTGGGCTAATATTATAATATTCACGTATCAATATGCATATACGCGCGAAAGCTTTGATTTCCCCATGTACATGGGTTCGTATCCACAACCCGATGAACTATAACATGCATACACCCTAGTTTCAACTTTATGGCCTCTAAAACTAAAACATTGAGAACTAAATCTAAAAATTAAACCATGGAAATTGAAGAGTATAGGATGAGCACATACTTGGTCCAGACGGTTTCCAATTCCATCGATCTTAGCTCCCAGAATAATCGTTGGAATATCGTGGGTAAAATGGCCTCAAAAGAACTACGTGGGTGAAAAACTCAAATGATATGGTAATTTTTTTAGTTTTTACTATTTGTAGAAAACAATTATCCACTTTATATAGTTTTTACCCTATATTTCCTATTTTTGAGACCATATGAACTAATTGAGGAGTATAAGCCCTGGTTTGAAGTGGTTTTGTCTAGGATTTCTTGGATTTACAACATTCTTTAGCCCGTTCATGCCTCCGATAGGTATATACCATCATTGGCATATAGGGTATGTTTTCACCCCGCTTTGCATTTTTGCATCATCTTATGACCATGATTCATATTCCCTAGGTACGAACCCATTTTGTAGTGACACAAAACCTTCTTGATGTCACTAGAAGTGTCATTGTTAAATGGTATTGACTTACCAAACATGGGTACCCTAGTTAGAACAATTTTTTCATTTGCTACGCATGCAAAAGTTACTCCATAGGTATAGGAGTCCCTTATAGTCCCGATATGAATTTACGTTCGAACCTCATTAATATTACTCAATCTCATTCTGACCCTTGCCTATGGGACTGTCGCCGAGTCTTGGTTAAGCTCTTTTCCAACTCTTTAAAAAATAAAAATATTGTCAAGTGAACTTTTCTCTTTCACAATTGTTAAATGGATTTGAAACAACGTCTATTTTGGTATAAGTTTAATCCTTTTCCAGACCAAACATAATACTTACGAAAAATAAATATTCTAGTCACCATTGGCTAGAAGAGTTTTCCTGCGTATTGTTTTATACTTTTTCGGTCCCAAGGGACTAAATCTATGAAAAAGGACACTACTGGAAGTTTGTGGTGTCAGGTTGTAATTGCATCCCATTATCCTGCTTGCAATGTTGAGCCTAATGTCGACTCCCTCTTTCTTGTTATAAGTCTCTTTCCCCAAAAATTCTCAGCATTAACCAAGTAGTTCCTTCCATATATCCTTTGCACGTTAACACCCTTTACTTGAAGAGGAAGCATCCACCCGAGTGTCCATGTCCTGCATGCATTCCCTTACATTGAGCATAAGTATGTTCCACTGCTTGGAACTAGTTTCTTAAACATGGCACTCATTTCCCCTCTTGTATCATAGCATTTCATTTACTATGAAAAATAAAGAAGGGTGGAAAAATAATATTATCTCCTATCGGTAGTAGTCATGTCTCCTTTGAACAAAGAACAAATTCTTGAGTCCATTCATCCAAGTTTTTGGATTATCATGGCCTTAGGAAGTTGAACTCACTAGTTAGAGTCTACTCCTATGATTGGTTACTCTTCGAGTCCCTATGGAGATTTTTTTTATTCTTCATGCGTTAAAACATTTGGTCAATGATCAGTATTAAGTCTATGCTTCCTAGGTCATCCATATGTCTCATTCTCTTGTTCAAAGAAGGTCTAAGACTATGTAGACCATTCCTCAGAATTCCTAACTTTGCATGTCGGCCATTCCCTTACAAGTGAATCTCATAATCACATGAAGATGTTTTCATACCTTGCAGCTCGAGCCTACTTTTATCATTGGTAGGTGAGATTGAACCCTGTAGATGGAATCTCTCCATTGGTCCTTGACTCATGGGTTTTCGTTGTGGTCGACAATAAGAAATATATTCACACATTGGGATTCATGCAATGTCTTGGATTCCATTAGACCCTATTGGTGGTTTCCTCTCATTTGTCAGAAGTTTTCATTATTAGTTGTTAGTTAGAGGGTCTCTTTTGTATACTACTTTCATATAGTGTATGCAAGAGACACACATGGTTGTTGGTTCATGAAACAACCTATTCATTCAAGCTCTTACTAATCATTGAGATATTAATTAGTACCTCATGTTGGATGATGAGAGATTCCTTAATGATATCCTTTCAGCGGGTCTCCTTCCATCAACTTTAGCTCATCAATTCTGGAATCGATATTTAGAGTCATAAGAGTACCTAGAGGCTTGCAGTCATTAGTGGTAGGTTATCCCGCCATCGATAGTTGGGAATACATAAATGTCCCCACATCAATGGACTCTTCAAGTGTTCGACCTAAACACTTCTATTGAAACTTTTATAATGTACTTGACGCCTTGACACCTACTTTCATTATCAGTGTGTTGTCTCATGTTAGTTAACAGTATACCTTAATGAATGGTAATCAAACGAAGCCTCATTATGTTCAAATTCAACTTCTTTGTTTACATTATTTATACTTGCACCTTCGAAGGATACTGTAGAATAACTCCAGTTCATAGTAACAACAATTCATATCTACTGCTGTCACAGTCAAAACAATACCTATATGAATTTAGTTCTCATGGAAGATCAGATTGTACTGCATTGTATATAGATATATTCAGCTGATTTTGAGACTGGTGTTGGATTACTGAGAGTGGGGCTGAATCAATAATAGAGCAATTATAATCCTTTTTAACCAAATAATCCAAGTGTTATATCAATGTAGAATTATCATCCAATAATGAGCATTGAACAAATGAAAAATCATACACATACAAAGTACACCAGTGTTTTACGTGGAAACCCAAAGCAGGAGAAAACCACATAAAGCTTTTTCTTATATGTCTTGAAGAATTACATTCATTGGAAGCATTAAATTCTTTTGTTTTTCATCTACAACTGGAAACAGGCTCCAACCCCCTAGTTTATCAGGCTACAACCTGAGGGAAGATCCAACTCCCCAATTCTCTGGCTAAAACCAGAAGGAGGATAAAACTCCCTATGTTCTCTGGCTACAATCAGAAGGTGGCTACAAACACTTGTCCTTGCCCCATCCAACCACCCTGAAGTAGAAGTAGAATGAAGGATCCACTGTCACACTATAACTATGAGATATACTATTGTAAACCTATACCAATAAACCTGAACCATACATAAACCATGCATCAACTTGTACCTCAACCTGTAATCAACCTGTACCATAAATAAGTGCATCAACCATGCACCAACCTTAGAAAGCATCATCAAAAGAATTTATCCTCCCTTGAATTCCGACCTTCTTTTCTTCACCTTCCCTCTAAAATTTGTCTTAGATATCCTTTGGTTACCTTAGACACCTATAGATATCCAATATGATCAAGTGTGATCTTAAATGAGAGAGTATTTCCTCTTATTTATACTCTCCAAGTAGCTTCCTTAAAAACATCTTCTAGGTCACTTTTCCCACTTTCTTTATTTTAGGGTTAACCCACTTTTAATTTCTCCATTAAATTTATTATTTAAATAATTTATTTTGTATTCACTTTGAATTGTAGTACACTCATAACTTCAATTTATTATTTACCTTATAAAATACCTTAAACCACTTTGACTACTTTAACCTTTTGGGGCTTCTAGATGACATATGAGGGTCCTCCAACTTCGTAAAGCCATAACTCTCAARCCATGAGGAGTTATGTGACGTTCCATATACCACTAGAAATGGAATGACATGTACTATCCATATAGAATAGTATTACCTACAAATATATAAAAAATCATACCATTATACATCAAAAAAACTTGGGTCCATTACCCAAACCTAGATTCTCCAACTTCTTATGGCCATAACTCTCTAACCGTGAGGAGTTCTGTGACGTTCCACATACCACTAGAAATGGCATGACAAGCACTATACATCTAGGATAGTTTCATTGAAAAAGTCACTGAACTTCATCTCATTATTCCACAAATAATCATGGGTTCTATAACCATACTTCCAGGATAACTCAATCCACAAAACATCTTCCCGTGAGGGCTTTCACCATAAGGGGATCACTTTGGATTTCATCCATTTGTACTTATTATCAACCATGAAAAGAAAACAATGACTCATATTTACATCAAACGAACTTGGGTCCATTTCTCAAACCTTTGTGCTATCGGTCTTTCTTCAAGGGTTGACATCAATGACAACCAACCTTAATCAACAATCTCCCTCTTTGGCATTGATGTCAACACTCTGATGGAAAATGAAAATTATGTCATGAAATACTGAAGTCATATCACTCATGCTCCCCCTAGAAACATGCCTCTATCCTCTGCATCTCTGTGACCATTTCTCCCCCTGGAACTATGCCTCTGTCCTATGCATCTGATGAATCTCTCCCTCTTTTTCATCAATGGAAAAGGTATCTTTCCATCTGAGGCTGATCCTCCTGACTGAACTGTCCTATTTATGATGCTTCCTCGTGTACATCTAAGACATATAAGATAAGAATTCAAAAGAATTCATTTTGGAGTAGAAATAACTTTGAGTTTCTGGCGAAGATACTCAAAGGCTTCCTGTGGAAGTGGTTTTGTAAATATGTCTTCCACTTGTTCTTTTCTGCCCACATACTCAACTCTGATGTTTTTTTATGCAACATGCTCCTGTAGAAAGTGATACTTGATTGGAATGTGCTTCGTCTTTGAGTGCATCACTAGGTTCTTTGAGATACTGATGGCGCTTGTATTATCATAGTAGATTGGAATGGGCTCATCATACTCAACTTGTCTATCTGTGAGAGTTTGTTTCATCCAAAGAAACTGTGTACAACATGATTTTCCTGCAATATACTTTGCCTCGACTGTAGATAAAGATACTGATGATTGTTTCTTTCTTAGCCATGATACTAAACACTCACCCAAGTAGAGAACTGCTCCGTTGGTGCTTCGTCGGTCATCAATACAACCTGCCCAATCTGCATCTGTGTAGGCAATAAGTTATAGATCCTTTCCTTTTGGATACCTTAATCCAAATTCTTCTATTCCTTTGAGATATCTGAAAATCCTCTTCACTTCTAATACATGTGATTCCTTTGGTGCTGCCTAAAATCATTCCACCTGTCCAACTGCGTACATTACATATGGTTTGGATGCTATCACATATAGTAGGTTGCCAATTATTAACCTGTATTTCCTTTGATCTATAGACTTTGAATCATCATCTTTGCTCAACTTTCAACTGGTTTGCATGGGAGTGATAACTGGTTTTCAATCTTCCATTCCGAACCT
>SNQJ01S0163207.1:18209-37857 GCA_010110895.2 Picea sitchensis | reverse complement strand
TAACTCGCATTACGTACATCATCATCAATAACATTTAATCATTTCATAAAATTCACATGCACGCAGTAGATCACATCATGTACATCATCACCATTAACATTTAAACATTTGGGTTGATCAAGCACAAAAAATATTTGACACTTTGAAAAATATGTCAATGTCCATGATCCAGGTGGATATTGGTGAAATATGGTACTTTCTAGTCCCTTTTCTCACACAACATGGTCCATCTTTTGTACTGGTCCTCGTAGCTTCCAATAGGTTAGTATTGTTCTTTAATGGCATCCCCGAAGGAATCCCATGTGGGGGTGACCGTAAATATTGGAGATTCATCTGTGGCCCTTTTTTCAGAGTAAGTATCCCACCGGTCCTTAGCACGGGGGGACGACCTTGAGGAGTGAAAAAGTAATATTTTCCCTATCGGAAAAATTGTGGACTGAAAAATACCCTTTGAGTAGATTCAACCATTTATCTACAACATCTGCATCTATCAGTCCTTCAAATAATGGAATATAAAAATTTATTTATACCTTGAAGGGGGTTTGCATGGCCACTTGATGAAGATGTGTCTCATGTGGGAAGCCGCTAAAGGATCTGTGCAAAGTTGTCCATCATTTCGTTCCTCTGTCGCGCAAGGGCTTCCTCAAGCAGTAGTTTAAAAAGATCTCATGCTCCATCATATTTCTTCTCGTGCCCCATGAGTTGTGTTCTGGCTCGACGCGACTGATCTTGCAAAGGCTCGACTGGTTCGAGTCCCAATTTCTTGTACATAGATCTTGTCGGGGACATGCACAAAGAAAAAACAAATGAAGAGTAAACCACTCTGATACCACTTATCCAGATTTGTGAGTGGAACAAAATGAATAACAGATTGAATACAATAACACAAAGATACGAAGAACAACAACATATATCCAGTGAATAATAACTTCTATTGAATAAATAAAATAGGTTGAAACTGTAAAATTGCAGAACTGAAACAACTTGCTCGAATGGTGGTAGCTCTCTTTGAGAAGAGATGTGGCTGCTATGCGCGTCCGTCTGAGCAGAATGATTACAATGAGGCTCTAGAGGCCTTTTTAACATTAATCATGAATTCCCAAACCCTAGACATCCAAAAACCTAACCCTAGGAGATGAAACGCCAAAAGTTATGTAGGCCCCGATGGGTAAGTTGGTACCTCAACTTCCCGGGGTCATAACTTTTGCATATGACCTCCGTTTTAGGCGCGTGATAGCCTGTTGGAAAGGTGTTTTCGAGAACTACACATTATGCATCAATCTATAACTATGTTAATAGTTTGACTGTGGCAAGCTTAAAAAACATTTTTTAGGGCCCCAAAACGGCCCTGGAAGTACAAAAAGATGTATTGATATGAAAATTTCCAAAATAAGCCAGTTGGAATAGGTGGGCGACCACCAATATCCACCTGGATGATGTGTAGGGCTTCAGGACAGCCCCATAAGTGCAGAAACCACAATTACAAAGAAATGTCATCATTATAGAGAAATGTGTTGAACTAAAAATTGTCAAGATGAGCTAGTTGGAATAGGTGGGTGGCCACCAATATCCACCTGGATCAGTTCCATACTTTGCGCACGAAATTAGGTATCAAATACTTTGAACGACATCTGGTGTTCAAATATCGTGGTTGTCTGCATAGATACATTCAAACAGAAATGGAGTTTCTGGACATTGCATCATTAGGTGCGGCTTATAGATATGCTGTCAAAATTGAGCAAACATTTAAGCATAAGAGGTGAGAGTTTGGATCTACAAATTCCTCATAGTTGAAGCAGGGAAAAGGCGATGACAACCCCCCAAACAAGGGACAAATCAAAGATGGTCACTGTTAGGACAACCAGTCGAAGCTGCAACCCAAGAAGGGTAATGAGAAGTCGAAGAAGGACATGAGAAAGTGGTGCGAATACCATAAAATCCCTTGGCACAACACCAAAGAATGTCGCTCCAAGAAGTCATTGGTGGCCAAGATGAAAGCTTCTGATTCAGAGGGAAATTATGAATCCGAATCAAATCCATAAATTGGGAATCAGATTATCGATGTCGAACCCAGTGCCAATGTCTCTACCACCAAAGTCCATCCAAGCGAACCAGAATAACCAGAGGAAGGGGAATGCCTCTTTCACTCACAACTGTGCGTAAAGGGGGCTCTGCTTCATTTCATTGTCGATAGCGATGGTAAGAAGAACATGATCTCAACAAAGTTCATCAAGCAGCTGGACCTATCGATAACACCACACCCGCAACCCTACACCATCGGTTGGCTTTGCCAAGGAAGAGATCTCTACGTCAGCCAACAATGTCGTCTTCCCTTCGACATCAAGCACTTCAAAGACAAAGTATTGTGTGTTATTGCTCCCCTTGAAGATTGTAATGTTCTTTTAGGCCAGCCATATTTGTGGAAGCGACATGTTGTGTATGAGTATAGACCTCGTAGTTTTATTATTACTTTGGGTAGACAATTGTACAGGATACCAGACGTAGTGTCGCCTACCACTATTTCTTTAATCTATGCTAAGCAATGTAGTAAGATCATTTCACAGACCAAGAATTTCATCTTTATTGTGATCCATACTCATAGTAAGCAGAAGGTCACTGCCACATCCGTGACCTCTACATAGAGCCTGTCTTTGCAGCAGAAGCAAGTGGACGGGATCGTGGAAGAGTACAGAGACATCTTCTCCTCACCCACCAGGGTACCGACGCACTACCAAGTCAAGCATCCAATTGATATAACCCCCGGTGAAACTCTCACTAATGGACCAGTCTATCTTCACTCGCTGATGGAAAATGATGAAATCAAGTGCCAGATCCAAGAGCTGCTTCAAAAGGGGCACATCCGACCCAGTTCCTCCCCTTACAAAAGCCTAATTGTACCGGTGCAGAAGAAAGATAGGACCTGGTGGCTCTGCATTGATTACAAAGCATTAAACAAAATCACAGTCAAGAACCGATACCGAATTCCTCGAATTGATGACCTTCTTGACTAATTCAAGGGGGCAAAGTTATTCAATAAGATTGACCTAAAGTCTAGCTACCACTAGGTTCCCATCAAACCAACTAATGTATGGAAGACAACTTTCAAATATAAAGAAGGTCTCTTCGAATGGCTGGTCATGCCCTTTGGCTTAATAAATGCACCAACAAATTTCATGAGATTGATGGATGATGTATTGATACCCTTCACCAACTCTTTTGTCGTGGTATATCTGGATGACATCCTCATCTTCAATAAAACTTGGGAGTAACACATGCAACATATTCAACAGGTTTTGAGCACTTTGTGGCAACACAAGGTATATGCCAACATGGAAAAATGTTCCTTTGGCATTAACAGGGTCCAATACTTGGGCTACACTTTTGATTAGCATGGGGTACATGTGGATCCAACTAAGATCCAAGTCATTCGTGACTGGCCAGCCCCGACCACACTAATAGAGCTTCGAAGTTTCTTGGGACTTGCCAACTTCTACCAAAGGTTCGTGTTAGGATTCTCCCATATAGCACGGGCCCTCAACCAAGTAACCAAGGGTGGTTGCAAGGAAAAGTTCGCATGGGGGAAGGCACAACAACAAGCATTTGATAATCTGAAGCATCACTTGTGCTCAACTCCAATACTCTCTTTACCCGATATACAACAACCATTCGAGATTGAGACTGATGCCTTCGACTATGTTGTAGGTGCAGTTCTCAGTCATCACAGTCATCTAGTAGCATATTATAGTGAGACACTCTTAGATACCATCTGGAAATACCCCACCTATGATAAGGAAATGTATTCCATTGTGCAAGCCTGTCGTCAATAGAAACATTACATTATGGGAAATGAGACAATCATCCCCACTGATCACAAGCCTCTGCAGTTCATACAAACACAGGGGAAGTTGCAGAATGATCGCCATCAAAAGTGGTCAACATACCTGCAACAGCTCCTTCTCAACATCAAGTATAAGACAGGGAGCACAAATCGTGTCATTGATTTCCTTACTCGACCTCTTGTTGTTGCACTCACCATCGTGCTCCATTCCTGTGGGCATGAGGCATCTCAGTGGCCGCAACTTTATTAGCGTGACCCTGACTTCGCCACCACCTATCAACTCTTGGATACATGCATGAATGTCACCAATTTTCACATTCATGATGGATTTTTATGCCATCTGGGCCACCTCTATGTTCCCGCAAGCGAGCGAGCAAAGTTGATTGGGAGGCTCACTACAGTTGGATGACAAGACATTTTGGCATGGAGAAAACTGTGGCCGTTCTACAGAAACGTTTTTATTGGCCAAAACTTCGATAGGACGTCAGCAACTATATTAGATCTTGCACTGTCTGTTCCATTGCCAAGCCAACCATCAAGAAGCAAGGCTTACACACCCCTCTTCCTACTCCCAAGAGACCTTGGGAATCCATCTCGATGGATTACATGTCTGACCTTCTATCCACTAAGCAAGGAAATGATTGTGTATTTGTGGTGGTTGATCTGTTTTCGAAGATGACCATTCTCATAGCCTGCAAGAAGAGCTCACAGCGGTAGATACTGCCAAGATATTCTTCAAACATGTGAGGGTCCATTTTGGGATACCATAGACCATCATCTCAGATTGCGACAACATGTTCCTCAACACATTTTAGTCGAGTCTCTGGTTACTGTTGGACACCAAGCTCACTAAATCCACTACTTTCCACCCCCAAACCGATGGCCAAACCGAGGTCATCAATCAGATGATTGTGCACATCCTGCACATGTATAACTCTAAGCATCTGCATACATGGGATGAGATTCTTCCCTATGTTCAACACAACTACAACATGACTCTCCATAGATCCACCGGCCATAGCCCATTTTAGGTGGGACTAGGATTCCAACCCTTGGGTCCTATTGATGTTGCACTACCTCTTGCAACCACACATGCATAATATTCCCATGTTCAGTCTGAGGATGATAAAGCCACCGGATGCATTGAGCAGATTCAACACACCCACCAACGTGTCCATGAGATTTTGTAGAAAGCCAACGCTAAGTGCAATCAATGCCACGATCAACACCAGGTACTACACCAGTTTCAGGTGGGAGATAAGGCCTGGTTACATTTGCAGAAAGAGCACCTTATAGGGCCCCATCGGAAGCTCCATCCACTTCGCTATGGGCCTTACACTATCACCAAGGTTGTGGGTGACAATTCTTTTAAGCTCAACATTCCACCATTCCTTGGCCTGCACCCAATGTTCAATGTGGATCTCCTTTGGCCATATTTTCCACCACTATTGGACACCTCGGAGATCGTCTAACAATTGACACCAACAGATCTCAACCCTTACTGCATGGAACATGCATCCACTGATCAGATAGTGGACACACAGATCAAGGGAACTCACCAGTAGAGGATCCAACTTTATTGGGTTGTCAAGGCATGGCGACTCCTACACCAAGGCAAGTGGCTCACCCGGGGCCAAATTCAACATAAATTTCCTCATCTAATGGGGGCACTCAACGCAATGGAGACCATTTCTTCCTAAGGGGGGAGGACTAATCCAGGTGGATATTGGTAGCCACCCACCTAATCCAACTGGCTCATCTTGACAGTTTTTAGTTCAACACGTTTCTCTGTAATGATGAAATTTCTTTGTAATTGTGGGTTCTGCACTTCTGGGGCTGTCTTGAAGCCCTACATAGAATCTAGGTGGATATTGGTGGCCGCCCACCTATTCCAACTGGATTATTTTGGAAGTTTTCATATAAATACATTTTTTTGTACTTCTAGGGCCATTTTGGGGCCCTAAATAATGTGTTTTTTTGGCTTGCCAAAATCAAACTATAGACATAGTTAGATTTTGATAGCATAATGTGTAGTTCTCGAAAATACCTTTCCAACGGGTATCACACGCCTAAAACGGAGGTCGTATGCAAAATTTACGACCCTGAGAAGTTGAGGTACCAACTTACCCATTGGGGCCCACATAACTTTTGGCATTTCATCTCCTAGGGTTAGGTTTTTGGATGTCTAGGGTTTTGTCATTCATGAGAAATGTTAAAAATACCTCTGGAGCCTCATTGTAATAATTCTTCTTAGACAGATGTGTGTAGCAACCACATCTCTTCTCAAAGATAGCTACCACCATTCGAGCAAGTTGTTTCAATTCTGCAGTTTTATAATTTTAATGTATTTTCTTTATTCAATATAAGTTATTGTTCACGGGATATCTGTTGTTGTTCTATGTATCTCTGTGTTATTATATTCAATTTGTTATTCATTTAGTTCCGCTCATAAATCTGGATCAGTCCACCCTATTGTTAAGCCTGCTTGACTACAACAAATACTTCTTCTTATATCTCGTGGTGTCTGAATCAACCATTGGTATGGTTTGCTTCAAGAAGATGAATCACATTATGAACATGTAGTTTATTATATGAGCAAAGGTCTTTCTAGATTCGAGTTGCAATATTCCCATGTAGAGAAGTTGGCCCTTGCAACAATTCATGTTGTACAGAGACTTCAACATTACACACTTCTTCAATGTATGAAAATGACTATATATACTAATTCAATGCAAGATATCTTGACTCGATGAATAATCGAGGGCTAATATTCCAAGTGGATTGTGATATTGCAAGAATTTGAGTTAGAATTTACATCTTCTAAATTGAAGAAGTCCTATATTTTGATGTGCTAATGTCAAAGTTACCCCAAGAAATGAGGATTAGCTTGAGACTAAGTCATTAACTAACAAACATTTATTTCTTATTGCCTCTAACAACCCTTTGTATGGGGTCACGTTAGTATATATTTAGACCCAAAGGTTTCCTTCACACCTCTCTCACGACTAATATCAATTCATTTGCCATCACGCAAAGAATTACCTCGTTATCAATGACACTCTGTATCATTGAGGGCTTGATTTCATTTTATGGTGATGCCTGACTTATGTAGAGGCTTAGAAGGTTCTAAATTATTGTCATAGTTGAGCTTGTGGCGATGATCTCTTTAGGTTGGTAACAAATCATAAAATACTATGCGTGGGATATTTTTGGCCATTCATTTTCAAGTATTGTGTGGAAGCGATCAAGAAATGTCATCCCTGTCAATTATTTACAAATAAATGCACATCCATCGTACTCCTTTTCATCCTGTTGTCACCATTGGAAAATGTGGAGTTGATTTTATGACATGGAAAAAGGTCATAAATACATTATTGTGGTTGTAGACTACTTCACTAAGTGGGCAGAAGCCATACTTTCACAAATGACGGTGAAACAATAACTTTATTCATACTCAATCACATCATCCTTGGTTTCAGTGTACCTAGAGAGATCACTAGTCAAGGCACTCATTTTCAAATAGAATAATGATAGAATTAGCAACCAAATTGGGGTGCCAAAAAGAACACTCATCCCCCTACTATCCTTTGGCAAATGGGAAAGTTGAGGTCGTCAATAAGGTTTTGAAATCCACACTATAGAGGACAATCAATAAAACAAAATCCAATTAGAATTTAATGTTATTTATTATTCTTTGGCCATATTGAACCTTGATGAAAATTGTTATAGGATTCACCCCATTCCAACTCGTGCATGGAATGGGTGATCTTGATAATTGAGTGTGAAATTCCCTTGTTGAAAAATTAGTTGTTGAGCTCATGCCTAACACAATTGTTTAAGAAGAGTGTATCATTTACTTCAAATGTCTTAACGAACACCGTAGATATGCAACTAATATGAATGAGGCACACAAAAAGCATGTTAAAACCCAATACGATAAGTTTGTGCATCCTCAGGTATTCTTTGAAGGAGGCTTGGTGCTTGTTTATGACCAAGATAAATATACATAAGGGGTTGGAAAGTTTAACCCTATGTGGCACGATCTTTACATAGTGAGGCGTGTCCTAAAAAAGGGGTCTATGAGTTAGAATATTATGATGGGAATGCCTCATATGAGCCCTACAATAGCCTCTATCTTAAGAGGTATTATGCCTATACAATAATGTTGGGGCAATACCCTTGTACATGTTGTATATAAGTAGTTTTACTTTCATTTTATTTTTATTATCTTGGTTTTTAGTCTTCGCATAGCATGCTTTGTGCTTGATTAACAGATGTTGTCAGACACACCTGTATATGTAGGATTCACAAATGGTGCTAGTCGTCCCACTGATAACATCACTTTCACAACTTAGGTGATTTATTCTCCCATAAGCCAACTTGTGAACTAAGGTGGAATTTTCCTTGGTCCTACGACCAATAATGTCATTGAGTACGATGCAATGATCAAATTTTGTTTAGAATTAATTACATTTGGAATTTGGTGTACGGTGGTTCACTTGGATTCATAGTTGGTAGTGTCACAGTTGAATAACGTGTATTATGTTCATGACCCTACATTTCTTTGGAGGTATCTATGGGTGAGACTTCTTGAGCATTATTTTGAATTTATTACTTTTTTTTATTTTTTATCAATGGAAGATATCGTGGGAAACCCCTGAGTACTTCCACACATTTCATGGATGGTAAATAGGGTAAATTGCCAGCCTGATTACAGGGCTAACCCAGTGGGGACATCGAGTGAGGCTCAACAATATCATCAAGAGAAACAATAGCTGGGTGGGGATTTGACCCTGACAACTCATTCATAATAACCATAGCACTCAACCACTCGAGTTAACCCACCGAGCTCAAATTTATTACATATATTCATGTTCCAAGAAGTTTTAATGAATTCACTAATTCATTAGCTAATATGTTTTAGATTGACATTTGTCACATTAAAGAGAATCAAAGAATGCATGCCTATAATAACGAAATAAACAATCACATCAATTTTTGCATATATAAATAGAGTTGTAAAACCATGTATATATACACATATAATAATAAAGCATTTCATCATGTCCAAAAATATATTATGTCATATACAAAATTAGGCTACATGTCCTTTGGTAATATGATGTAATTATATGACCACTAGTATGAAAAATAAATACCATGAGGACTAATCCTTAGGAGCAAGTGTAACATGTGTTTCGTGGTAACACGATATAGTAGTGGCTAGCCATTGTAGAATTCATACCCATGGACGTAATACTAACACCATGTGTCTCTGGATTCACTTAAGAATATCCTCATCCTGAGTCACGGGCACTCTAGTGCTCAAGCCCTCAAGGTTACATTGAATAGTTTAGAAAACTTTGGCAGATTCCATAGCATCGACCCCTTTGGCTGGATCATCCTCGCCTCCATGCCGGTTCTTAGGGAACCCATCAAGTCACATTGGGCCTACATCTATATCATAATAATTTTTTTTAATGATATAACATTTAGAAAAAAATTATATATACCTTTAAAAATCATAAAAACTAAATATGATGAAATAAAAAAACATCATAATATATTTTTCAAAAAACTTAAATATGCGTACCTATGTCTTGCTATTGGTCCCAGGAGGTAGCACTAAATCCATATTCTAATGAAATTTGATTTTAGCATAAGGATAACCATCAATAGTGATGATGTGATCATACCACTAGTCAATAAATCTGACGTTGAAAGCATTGGTTACCTCTCCTCCTCCTAGCTTGTACATCATGTTGGTCCATTGAGTCATCTTGGGATCTCTCATCCCACTCAATGAAATCAGGATGTGGGTACACATACCTAGGAGACTCTCCAATAAATATGAACAAAGGATACTTCCATACCCAATATTTTTATGTCTACCTAGTTTGAAATTAGTGAGTTGGGTCTTCATGCTACCCAATGGCACAATGCGCCAATTAAACACAATAGGTCTCAGACACTCCTCTCTGTAATGCATCAAGGCATGAGATGCTAAGTGTGGGGAGGTGGATCCTGACATCTAATTCAAATTAAGTAATATGGTATTGAGGTGCAAGTCGACAATTCGAGTGATGGTGTCATGGTTGCTAGTTTTTCATGACCTTACAAAACAATACATGTTAACATACTTAATCACAATGTGAACTCCTCCTCCTTGACCACCACTTGTTAGGATTTTCAGCTCACCTCACTGAGACAACCCTGTCATAAAATATATATCATCCACCTCAAGCTTTAGGATTTCATTCTCCAACACAAAAGCATCTCGATCGGGATCCCAATTCCTGAGCATCTGTAAGAACTATGGTTGAGATCACATATTTGGGCACCTGAAAAATTTCAGGAGTCCATAGTATCGTAGTGCATCTATTGTTGTAGGATCATTGAGACTATCGTTATCTATTTTTTCATGCTCTATCTGTCTCCAAGTAATGGCCATAATGGATATACCTGCAGAATCGACAAAGAATCTCAAAGTTAGTGACATTTTCCAAATTTTCATTTTTTCATTTTTTTAGGGTGGACCACATTTGTTTCTTTTGATAGTAGAGGATGCCCATGCTTTTACTTCATAAATATTGGGACCGGGGATATTTACCCATGACCTAACAATATAAAAGTCACAAGTGCACAAAAGCGTAGTTTGGTAGGGGTCCCCTTTAGAGAAAAAAAAACATTAAAATAAATAAATTAAACCACAGAAATGAAAGAGGGGGGAAAATGAAGTACCTGGAATAGATGGATGTCGAATCAAATGATGAATGCTCCTAGAATATGTAGTTGATTTTTGAGCTAAAATTTTGGTTTTCACACAAAAGGTTAATTTCCAAATGACAATGGTGAAAATTACATGTTTTACATTGTTTATAAACAATTTTCTACCATATTTTGCAAAGTAATACACTAGGTTGCCTTGTTTTTCTTCCAATTTTTGGTTATTGACATATTTGTCCCTAAGACATTATTATTTGATAGTTGTAAATTCTATGGAAGATGGAAAATTAATTTTACTTCGCATTTGTTTTTGACAATTTTTTTTCTTTAGATTTCGAGGTAATTTTTTTTTTCACTGGCATATAGGAATATGCATTGCATTTTTGCTTTGTCAATCTTACTTCATCATCGATATGCCTCAGTATTGACCCTAAAAAGTTGTGGTGTTTAAACCATTCTTATTTTCCATTTGTCATAACTGATTCGGTAGAGCCTACCTATCACATGATACCTTAGTTAGCACCTAGCTTGCCTTTTTTGTGCCCAAGTTAAGCTTTCTCATAGGCTCTTGAGTCTTATTAGCCCTGCCATGACATCAAGTTTGAAACCACATGATTATTTGATTCCTTTTCTATCCATTCCTAGATCACGGACTCTCATTTATTTTTCTTGATATAAATTTTCCTTGATTATTACTACTTGTGCGCTTATGCTTAGTGCTACGCGGTAGTCTCCTTACTGCCATTACCTTCATTTTTGTCGCACATCACATGCACCAGTTGCATATGCATTTCTAACATTATCCATGGAAGGGACATGATTTTGAGTGTCAATCTTCTTCCTAGTACATTTTTTTCATTTTGTTTTGCATGAGCCTATTCCATGCACTTGGAACATAGTTACATGCCCTATGACACTCGTCTCTTCCACTGTATTATGGAATTCTTTTATTTTTTGGGGGGCTTTTCTAACATGAAAAGGACAAAAAATATAATATTTATTAAAAAAGGATAGGGGGGAAGAATTGACATCTCTATCATCTTTAAATATGTGGCAGTAGTTCAATTATGTCACCCTTGAATAAAGTACTTGGTTTGAGCCAATTCTCTACAATTGGGTTTTCAACATTACCTTAGGAGTTGTACTGATTATGTGTTTTGTACTCTTCCAATCATTGTGAAGAATGCCTCAATGTCTCCTGTGTTGATGGATTATATCATTGTTCCTTTTGGTGATGGTTGTTGCCTAAGACATCATTATGTTAGGCTTATGTTCAAGGGATGTTAGTTAGCCTGAGTTGGCCATTCCTAATATACTTTCATCCATTTAGTGTCGCCCTTCCCTATTGTCAAGTTTATATTAGATTTCGACATAACCAATGTTTTACTTATGCTAGTGTGAGATAATACTTTATTATCTTATCATTGGTAGGTATTCTCCTATCAACCATGACACATTGTTCTCAGAGGTATACTTAGAGTTGGTTGCACCCTAGGACTTACTTTCATCATTGTTGGGTTACTTTGTACTCAACGTATGGCATTTCATCATTGGTAGTTTTCTAAGTGGTTTCCCATGTGTTTATCAATAAGATCTTTACTCACATAGTGGAATTTGTGTTGTACCTTAGTTTCCATATTCATCACTCGTGGATTTCCTTGCCTTTGTCAATACTTTTCATTATTTCTTGTTGCTTAAAGGGACTTTTTCATGTGCTATTTCAATCTAATGCATGTAGAAGTCATACTCAATGATATGTTATTTTTCAGTCATTATCCGACCTCCAAATCATAGTATATAGCAATGACTCCTAATTAGTAGGTTCTATAATTGTTCAATGTTAGCACATCTATTCACACTTTCTAGAATGCAGTACGTACCTTGATGCCCATTATCATTATTAGTAGGTTACTTTGCATTTATCAACAATATACATTAATGACTCGTGATTATATGGTTTCTCCCATGTTCAACTTTAGATTGTTTATTCCCAGGGTGTAGATTTATATATTCAATAGATTTGGATTGAAGACGTTGGGCTTTGGTGGGTTACCTTTTAATGTTATTGCTTGAGTTGCTTATATAGTACCATCTATCCATATGCACATTGGTACTTTTGGAGAACCAATTTTATACTTCTCATAGTTCTAGTTATTCTCCTAATGTATATTGATATGTAGATCCACTGTGTATTTTCTCGTGGCTACGATAATATTTTGACATGGATTCACCCTATATATTTTTTTGTGGCCATGATTTTAGATTCTATATATACTTCATGGATCCACAGTGTACTTGATTTGGCGGCCATGCTTGTTTTCACTTGATCATTTGTATGCTCACCTTGGGGAAGTAAGTTATTTGATACTCTGGTTTTGGTTTGTAGGTACCTTTCCAATCCTAGGTTTGTTGGACTCCACCCAATTTCACTTGTCTAATTCCTCTATACTATTATAATGTGTTTCGACTATACACTTCCCTTATGAGTGCATACATTAGGGGACATCTGTTATAGTTGTATTTGGTCATTCCTAACTAGATATGCCTTATTAGCCATTCAACTTTAATTGGTGAATCAATCCTCCTTTTTCTGCATATAGTATTTCTTCATTAACTTCATGCTCGTGACTTGTCTTCAAGTAACTCATGGGATACTCGTGACTTGTCTTCAAGCAACTCACAAGCCGCACATGAATTTATTTTATGGAACATGAAAGAACCTTCAACAAAGTTTAAATAATAATAAATGTGCATTAAATGCATGCTCCTTAACATAAACCATGAAGTCCGTACACCTATATAGACCAAATCTCCATGCCTAACTATCTTAACTACATCTCCTTGATATAAATATGAGTCATTTGTTGGGAGAAAGGGTAAGAGACCATTGAGAGCAACAATATGTTGGAACGAGGAGCAACCTTAGATTTTTATTTCTTCCCCCTTGTTACCCCCCAGGGGTGACAACCTTTTTGGATACCCTCATGAGGGTGTCATGTTGTTTCTTTCATGAGGTGTCATGCTCATCTTCGCCATATCTAGACAAAGTTTCTCTTAATCTCCACCATATGTATGATCATGCTAGATCAATTATGGTGTAACTTACTTTCATCTTCGATCCTCAGATGACAGATTCACCGTGGATGGTATGATATGGTTCCACTATGCTTCATTCAACCTTCAATGTATCAATGTTCATTTAGATGTGAAGATATAACTTCTTAGCTCTTTGTAAAATGGTAAACTTCTAACAATGTCTAGTAGCACTTCGTGACATCATATGATTTTATTATTTTCCTTGTAGTACCTTGGGGAACATGTTTTCTGTTAGAAGTGTGTCATTTCTCGGGTTAACCTGTACTACTGGGTACTTAGCTTAGGTAGTGTTGTCCACATCCCAACCATGCTAGCCATTTTCCATCTTCCCTATACCATTCATTCCATCCATGCAAAAATTATATCTTGGTCATGTATGATTTCTCAAAGGTCAAAAGAAATGGTTAGAATGATAAACCCTAAATCAATAAAGCCAATAAGGCTAAGAGGTGAAGAGCTAAAGTCAAATTCCAAATAGAAAGTTTGAAAAATTCCCCCTTGCTATGAGGCCAATGCCCCTAGTCCATAGTTGGTCTATGAATATCTAAATAAAAGGGACTTGTTCAATAAAGTGAACATTGAAAGAAAAAGGCTTAAAGGGGTAGTAAGAAACAATGTTGAGGATAGGTAACTCAATGCTAAGCTTCCTCTTGAAGGCTATTGTGTGCAAAAAATTCCTAGCTAATGAATAAATGAATAAAAAAGACATGTGCATGTCTAAGACTTCGAGGGTCATCACATGGACTCATTTCCCCTTTTGTTTCATCATTATTATTCATTTTTGCCTATCTTTCACCTAGGTACTTAGGAAATATGGGTTTTCCTAGGACTTGATGCATGTATAAGGGTTAATATTGTTCCCCTTGGTAAGCCTTAGACACGTATTAAAACTAACCCCCATTTGTTATGTTGTTCTAAGAGATGTCACCAGGTGCTATCAATTAATGGCTTCCTAAGAGGCTAGACCCACCACTTCAAGTGGGTAATGTGCATTGCAATACGTGTACCATGACTCAAGATCCGTGATGTTGCATGGGGATCCATGTAATCATATATGATCATATCTATAGATTTTGGGGTCTCAAACATTTTCCTTGGGATCCATGTATTGCATTAGGATACGTGTCATTGAATTGGGATCCATGACAATGCATACGACCTTGACACGTATGCCATGTCATCACATATGCCACATGGACCACTCACATTTATTCTCCTTGCTCAATTGGACATTGCATGCATTATTTTCTCTCCTTGGACCACACATGGGAGTGTTCAATGCATTGGAGAGGTTGATTACAATTTGTGGATGTGATTATAGGGAGTGACTTGGACCCTATGATGATGTGGCATCATTTACTATTGATTATTTGAGGAGATCTCACCTAGAGGAGCCCACACATGCCTCTTATGATGGTTTATACACTTGGATGAATCACACATTTGGAGGTGACATAATTTCTTTTGAGTACATTATTCCACCTTTGGACCATTCCTTAGTTTGAGGATGTTGGTTAGAGGACATTGGAGTTATTAGACCATGTTTGAATTGTCCATGGACCTTTTTCCTTGGACGTTGGCACTACTTTTGAGGAGCACACCTCTCCTTGTCTCTCATTAGTCCACATGTGTGGTATATTCATTGTATTTTGACCTCTTTTAGAGGTTTGTTCCACCTTTTGAGAATATTATGGATCTGTTATGTCATTTGTTGTATTTTCCCATGGTTTTGGCTAGGCTAATGGTTTTGGATTAATTAATAAAGATCTTTTTGTACAAATGATTGATCTAAGGTTAATGAACACACATTAAAATCTTGTGTTCCAACTTCATATTGATCTTGTGTTCCAAGTTCATTTTGATTATAAAGGTGACCCTTTTATAAATAAAAGATTGAGCTTAATATCACTAAGCTTAGGAACAAGCAAATAAAAAGAGAAGTGGTACATTTGAAATAAGTGCCAAGACTCAAGTGTTAATGCATATCAAGTAAAGTTAGAGATTTATTATTTAAAAAAAAATATTCAATAAGGGTGGAAGAAGAACATTACAAAGAAGAAATAATATTAGATGGAAAAACTAGATATTTGATATTATCAACATAGATAAAGGGGTTCACCACATAAAACATAAAGGGAATACCAACTTATATTTATAATTCTATCAAAGGAGTTATAAGAGGTGAAGTATAAGGGAAAGTTAAAAACAAGGGAAATAGTTGCAAGGTAGCTAGTCCCCGCCCAGTTTAATGAGGGAGTTGGGATGCTGCACAACTCTAAATATCGGAGGAAGTATATGCATAGCACCATCATTTCATATGTGTTGACCCCTCACCATGACTGTTGATTGAAGTTTTGAACCCTTTTTGGTTCGTTGATGCGAGTTTAACTTTCAGGACAAGTTTCTTTTTGTTTCGTTAAGTGAACCATATGTTCTGAGATACATAACCCTTCTACACCTATGAACAAGGACACGAAATAAATTAAAGATAAAACTTACCTCAAGCCCCTTCAACAATTTTTTGAACGTGGAAGTGTATATATTGGGACTATGTCCTTTTAAGTAAAATGTATTTTTATATGTCAATTCCCAATCCAAATTGCCATTGGAAAGGAAAATATAAATGAATCATTAAATATTTTTAAATATAAATCCACTTAAGGATTCATGTATTCTTAGTTTTTTGTTGTTTTTGTATGCTCCAACTGGAAATAAAATAAAGTTTGTACATTGACCCCCTCGTTACCAACGTCAGTCCCACAACTTAAAATGTGACTATGAGTCATGTAGTCGATACCCTCACTCCAAGTGGCACTCATATTTGCACAAGTATTATGATTAGATGGCATTAACGTGATTACAAGGAGTCATGCAATAGGTAGCGAATTCATCCTTTGATGGGGTATCGAGTTAGGTCCAAGTGGAATTCATCCTTTGAAGGGGTACCGAGTTGGGTCCAAGTGGCATTCATCTTTACATGAGTATTATCATTATACTATGTGTCAAACAACATTTTCATTGATAATTACCTTCAATGCCTCCATAGCTATGACCTTGGCATGTATGACCTAAGAAGAAGACAAGGAGAGGGTTGGAATTGTGGGTAGTCTCATTTTATTATGTCCCTAGGAAATATTGTCTATGAATCAAAGAGTTCACCTGCTAAGATCTAAGCAAAGGGTGGTAACATAAGCATTCTTCTAAAGTAGGGCACAAAAGCTAGGGCCTGGAAGCACTAAATGTTTACTCTATAAAATTCTCCGCACTTCTCCATGGTGGAAATGGTACAATTTTTATAAATCACTTGATCTCTAAGCTACAAGGTATTAAAAAAGTTTGTTTCGAAAGCATGTACTAAGAATATGCTTATTGCAAGAGAAAGAGAATGAATATTATTCCCACCCCGTGACCCAGAGAGAATTTGTTACTCTCATTGTGTGAGCCCAGAAGAAGGAGCTAGGACCAAATAATAATATGGCTTTTACCCCTCCCCAATAGTTATAGGAGATGGGATGATGTGTCTCTGAGATCATGGTGTTGTTGAAAGAATATTAATACTTACTATTTGACATAAACACTACTACATATGACCAAATTTGCCAGGTTTTTTCGTTGCTATTGCCACACATATCCGTCGAACTTTCCACGAAAGCAAAGACTATTTTTCATGGTACTTTTTTCTTCGCTATATCCACGAACCAGGTATTCGTGGAAACAACGACGACATAAGGTTGCCACGTGTCATCATCCTCAAGATAGGTTTACCTTAAAAATCATGGCAATAACGATGAAACATCGTCGCAATAGGGACGAAAAACCGTGCCAAAGTAAAAAACTCATTAACAACTTACGATGTAGATGCCATACGTGCGATGCAAAAGCGTGGAAAGGTGCGACGATAAATCGTGGCAATAACGACGAAAACTCTTGGCAGAGTAAAAAATCACCAACAACTTACGACGTAGATGCCATATGTGCGACGAAAAAGCGTGGAAAGGTGCGACGAACTTTCGTGGCAATAGTGATGAAAATCCTTGGCAGAGTAAAAACTCATCAATGGCTTGTGACAAACTTTCGTCGCTATTGCCATGCCTCCTGTAGTTAAAAAAAAAAAATTCTAAATGAGAAGCACTTGTTTGTGTGTTTACACGAGACTTTTTGGGCAAATTTTCAAGCAAATCTACATGAATAGTTGGAAATATTTGTAGAGAAGCAATATTATCATTTTTTTCATAGCTAAGAATTGGGTGGACTGGTAATAATTTGTTAAATATCTCATTGTATGACCATAATTTGACCCCGAGTGATTCAATTTTGGTTAAAATTATTCGTTGAATGTTATGATTTGGAATTCATGGTGGAATGTGATCAATTTTTGACCAAAGTACTAGAATATTTCAAGCAAGGACCACACATAAGATTGATTGAGTAAATGCATGTGCGGTTGAAGATGGTAATGGTGGAACACAATATTCTCCCAAGCCTCATTTAGATGGAAGTGTAACCCCAACATGGGAGGTGAAAGGACTTGATGGAGGATTTGGAAGCTCAAGTTTTTTGAAATATTGACAATGGTGGATGCAAAGAATGTTGAAATTGAACAACAAACACGACATTAAAATTTCACAAAGATGAAGTATGAGAAATAAAGTATTGTTGATTAAAAGAGATTAAACAGAAGATCAAATAAACTATAAGTGAGTATGACTAGTGCTTCCAAGATGTAATGAGCCAATTATTCATGATCGAGGAGGTCCAGGATAAGGAGTGGATTATCGATGGCTTGTTACCTTAGCATTGTTATAATAAAAACTAATTACATGAAAAAAAATATTATAATTTTCAATGTGGCTTGAGTCCATTAAGAGGCTCATTGAATCATCCATTCTAAGGTTGTCCCGGGGATTGGATCAATTTTAATACAAGTTAATATCATTTTCTGAGAAAATTTAAGAGCTAGAAAAAGTAATGTACAATAGTAGGGAGGAAGTATGGTGTACAATCTATCATATAGAAGGTCATATATAGATCAATTTCCCCATGGTTCCAAGATATACTATTGTTGTGGCTAACCCATTTGTAGGAAAGTTGAATGTTGGGATTCGTGAGATCTTCTAAAACAATAGGTATGGTATCCACCATTTCTTATTGCTATAAAAATTTAGTAATATTGTATCATTGTGAATTGAAACTTATCTTAGGTAAACATTAACGATACAAAGGATTTTTTTGCAATATCTACACTAATGGAAAGGTTTGAGAAGAACTTGTCCACAATGCATTCAACCATGGGAGTGGATGGGGGACATAATTAGAATTAGGGTAATAGGGATCTATGGAATTAAGTGAATCATCTCCCACCATGATTTTATAATTATAATGAAGTGGGGTATATTGAAAGGAATTACTTATATCTTCACCATCCTTGATGTGGGTACTACCAAAAGACAATACACAATACACATGATTGTGTACAATTGATTAATAAATGGGAGGAACAATACATGAGATAGAGTAGTGATAATATGGTGAATTGTGAGCTTTATATCCATGGTGAAAATATAGTAGGTTGTGCCTACATTGGGATCAATATCGTCACCTAGTTTGGAGCCAATTCTAGCACAAACATGAGAGATGCAAATCAAGGACCCGTATATCAAGATTTATAGTGAGCACCAAGGTTTGATGTACTATGAAAGAAAGGTTACTTTAAATACGTAATTAAGGTGATGCGAGAAGCTATTCATGCTAGAAACATAGTTACTATGAATGCAATAAATAAAAAACCTTCCATAATTTGGCCACTAAGAAAATGCATGATTCTACTAGTGTATATAGTGGAAGATGAAGTCAAAGAATTTTTGAAAAATTTCTATAGATAATAAAGAACGATAAATCCACAAGAAAGTTAAGGGAGGTCCTTGGGCCAATTTTAGAGTCACCAATAGAGGCACAAGATAGGCCCTTAAACCATGTCCAATGAACAAG
>SNQJ01S0163207.1:0-15868 GCA_010110895.2 Picea sitchensis | reverse complement strand
ACCTGTCTGTGTAGCTGTGATAGTTGGTGTGTTAATTTCTTGTCCATTTGGTTCCTCTCGCAGTTCACCCTCCTGAGCTACATGCTCTTGAATTTTGAGACGATAATATATAAGTATAAGTCAGGAAATAAATATCTACAATCACAATAAATATTTCTAATTCTGAAGCATACATACTGGAATGGGTACTCTGCTCCCCACTATCATTGGACATGTGCACCCTTGTATGACGTGGTGTCTGCTGAATACCGCTAGATTCACTGCTGCGGTGGCACTGTTGCTTGAAAACAAACATAAATACTTAGTTAAGGGTGATATAATAAAACATGAATAGACTTTACAAGCATGCTATTGCGGTTTCCTTATTCATTTTATTTACCTGCGTGGCTGGGGAGATTGGAGTCTGCCCCAATATTTTCCTATATTCAATCACACTTTTAAAACCGTGCTTGTAACCAAGATTTAGGTCCTCCTCGGTGGCAACAGTGTCAAACATATTTAACTGCAATGCATAACACCATTAAAAATACCAATAACAAAAACATATATTTGTTCACTACTGTTAAATAAATATTAACCACAATTAATCATTTAAATCTTACAATTTAGGATTTTAGTTTTCCATAGCCACCCTGGCCTAGTTTATGCTGCCAGTGCTTTTCCATTCTAGACTTGGTTGCTTTGGAGGTGTATGGTAGCCTACATATGGAATTTAAAAAAAAAAATAGATATCAGAATTGTTACTTAAAATAAGAAAGAAAAACATAAATGAACACATTTCACTAATAATATGACATGTGTTGTACTTTTCTTGACCAACTCGTGGATGTCTTCCTTGGTTTTTAAACAAGTTCTCCTTTCCATCCTCTATCAGGGCCTTCCACTCGTTCTTCAGAACCATGGGAGGGCACTCATGCTTGAGGTCTAATTGCAATTTCTCCCTATATTGGGCCCTGGTATATTTTAAATTCTCGTCGGCTAACTTTGTAACCACTTTCTTGTTGAACGTGTTGCCGAACAAGTTTACCATGTGGTCTATCAAATCATCTTTCTTTTTGCTATCTTGGCCATTCCACCGTGTGCGAATGGTGGGGCCAAACAACTCCAATGCTTTGTCATTTAAGTTTCTATAGAAAACATTGTTTCCTGTAGAAATGCGTTATCCATTAATTAATAATAATCTCAACAAATTTCCATTTCAATTTCATGATAAAAATGAATCAATTAATTAACAATTACATGAAATCTTTTGAATATTAATCAGAACACATGCGTCATCCACCAGAAAGGTGACATTTAGTGATCTGGTGCTTTTAATTTGTTTTGTTCCATGCAGAATAGTTTCCTCTCCATTTACAATACGTTCCTCTTCGGAGTCATGTGGAGTCCCAGACTCCGACTCATCATGCTCCGGCGTGTCATGCCGATCAACATCATTGCGCTCAACAATGGATTCGAGGGGAACCTCAGGAGGCTAAAAAATACTCACTTGTACTTTGCTATGTCGACATTTTTGTTGCATTGGACCATCACTGCTACCTATAGCAGTTGCAGGATCGACAGGTTCCCGACGCACGTGGTTTAAAAACTCCTACAAACGAAAAACTTTACTTTATCAGATCATATAGAAAATATAAAGCAAAAAAACAGATATGAAATTGTCATAGCTGATAAAAATATGTGAAGATGTCACTTACCCCAAAATTAGTTATTATATTTTGTAGCTCTACAATTCTTGCCCTGTCCTCCTATGTCAGGGGTCTTTTGCTAAGCAAACCTAGATATTCTATGTTTTCCTTCTTCAAGGCCTTCTCTATAGTTGTTATTGGGTCAATGGAATAAAATATTTCGTCCTCATCAATATCTTCAGTGGGTGCCTTTCCACGTTGACCATGCCGCAATTCATTGATGAATAAAATTAATTATATGAACTTTAACATTTGAGAAATTTAGTTATTCTAGTCATAAGTTATTACTGTATTTAACATTTACCTGCTGAGGTACAATGGGTGCCTTTCCATGGTCACCCTGGACAGATGTAGCGGGTGATTTTCGACCACGGTCACCCTGGACAGAAGTTGACACAATAAATCAATCAACAAAAGTTATGAAATTCACCTGTAACATTTAAAAAATGAAATATTGCAGTAATATCAGAAAAAAAATAATGAAATTTCAAAAATTTAGTTGTTGTAGTCATAAGTTTTTACTGTATTTAACATTTACCCGCTGAGGCACAACGGGTGCCTTTCCACGATCACCCTGGACAGATGTAGCGGTTGATTTTCTGCCACGATCACCCTAGACATAAGTTGACACAATAAATCAATCAACAAAAGTTATGAAATTCACTTGTAACATTAAAAAAATGAAATATTGCAGTAATATTAGAAAAAAAATAAAAATGAAATTTCAGAAATTTAGTTGTTGTAGTCATAAGTTGTTACTGTATTTAACATTTACCTATTGAGGCACAACGGGTGCCTTTCCACGGTCACCCTGAAAAGATGTAGTGGGTGATTTTCAGCCACGGTCACCCTGGACAAAAGTTGACACAATAAATCAATCAACAAAATTTATTAAATTCACCTGTAACATTAAAAAAATGAAATATTGCAGTAATATATATAAAAAAAAATGAAATTTCAGAAATTTAGTTGTTGTAGTCATAAGTTGTTATTGTATTTAACATTTACCTGCTGAGGTACAACAGGCGTCTTTCCATGATCACCCTTGACAGATGTAGCATGTGATATTTGACAGTCACCCTGGACAGATGTTGACACAATAAATTAATCAACAAGAGTTATGAAAGTAATTGTAACATTTAAAATGAAATATTACAGTAATATCATAAAATAAATAATGAAAAATGAAATGTATGCAATAAAAAATTGAAATATTGCAGCAATAAATTATAACAATGATTAATCAAAGGTTGAGTTAAATGGTATGTAAGATATTTACCCCCATAGCCGCACCCCCTCCATCTATTCGATTTAAGTTGTAATCGATAAACAACTCTTCACTTGGAACTATTGTTTTTGTTGCACATACAAATATACGATTTCCTTTGCGTCCCTCAAATATGCAATTCGGTTTCTTAGTTGTTGCCACTGGTTGTGTACTATTTATAAAGCCCTCAATGTTTCCAGTAGCTTTTGGCCTTCCATCAATATACATAGTTTCCCCTTTACTATGATTGTTATCTACTAGTTGTATATAATTCACAACAACTCTGTATCTTCTCATACTTCGCGTATATCGGACCAACATCAACCAATGATTGTATTTATATAATGGTCCGACATACTCCATCAATTTAGTTACAATGCCATAGTCGACCTTTATGCCATCCATGGAAAATAACCCCAATCCATGTAAGGACGAAGGAGCAATGTGATACATCCTCCCACTGATGAAGAAATCTGTGTCCACTTCAGGTAGCTCCTTAGGTGCCCATCGTTGCACTATATGTCTATACCTCAAGGGAAACTCAATGTCACCTATGCTCTCAACATCATAATTACATGACCCTATGTTGGCAATACAAAATTGCATGCGTATACGAAATATTTTCCTTACCTTTTTAGATCTAGTTGATCTAGAACCAATAGATCTAGTACACCACGTCTCACTTTCAACCTCTCTTAGTATATCTTGATCATCACTCAAGGAAGATAGATCCGACAGATACCTATTTGGTGGTACCTACACTCGTTAAAACAAGAAGATAAGTTATCATGAAAATATAAGTTTGTGGTACCAACACTTGAAAAAATGAGAAGATAAGTTAGCGAGCAAATATTTAGGGAACCCATGTTTTGCTTGGAGAATATACTTGATTCTATTGTATGTAACAAACTTATTGGGGTCCTTGTTTACTTGATTCATATCATACTTGGCATCCCATTATTGTTATCTTGGTGTGCTTTGGGGTGTGAGTCTTCTCTTTTATAGTTTCATATAGTTGCATAGTTGCATAAGTTGCATATAGTTGCATAAGTTTCATATAGTTGCACAGTTGCATATAGTTGCATAAGTTGCATATAGTTTCATACAGTTGCATAGTTGTATACAGTTGCATAGTTACATAAGTTGCATAGTTACATAAGTTGCATATAGTTGCATAGTTGCATAAAGTTGCATATAGTTTCATAAAGTTGCATATAATTGCATAGTTGCATATAGTTGCATAAGTTGCATATTTGCATATAGTTGCATATAGTTGCATAAGTTGCATATAGTTGAATATAGTTGCATAGTTGCATAAGTTGCATTGTTGCATAAAGTTGCATGATGCATAAAGTTTCATAAGTTCCATAAAGTTGCATAAGTTGCATGTTGCATAAAGTTGCATAAAGTCGCATAAGTTGCATAAGTTGCATGTTGCATAAAGTTGCATAAGTTGCATTGTTTCATAAAGTTGCACAGTTGCATAAGTTGCATAATTTGCATAGTTGCATAGTGTTGGCATAGGGGCAGACCTGGGGTTCAACGCTTCAACAATGCACCAAAAAAACCCTAACTACCGGCCCTTTCGACAACACCTGCGAAGCAGATGAAGTCTCACCCGAGTTAGAGGCAGGGGGGTTGCAGGACTCAAGTGTCTACAACCTAGCTGGGACATAGATCTATGATTACACCACTTAACAGAGCACTTAGCAATTAGCATTCATTAACATTTAACCCTTATTCACATCGCAGGTAAAACCCTAATTACAAAGCAGCACAGTATTCGACAAGATCTAACACATCCAAGCACTTAACGCATATAAATAGATCAGATCTAGCATTCATTCATATTACTAAGCACTAAGCTACTATATCGAATGCATCTAACATATAGAAAGATGACAACACTAAGAATTAATCACATCAATCACACAAAGCAACCATAACACATGATATACGTGGTTCACCCCCAGCGTGGGGCTACCTCCACCAACTCTTCGTCTTCTTTATTATCTTATTTCAATCTTCTCACATGCATAGAGCTACAAAACCAACTCTGCATAAGACAGGAGATCTGCACGCACCTCTCCAGATCCTTCCTCGAGCTTGGCACAACACAAATCCTCTTTACAATCACTTGCACTAAGTTCTACAAGTTCTCGACACACAGTATGCACAAAGCCTTTACAATCACATAGATCAACTACTTACATTGCTTGCACTTAGCATGATATCACCCTTAGCAACCCTAGCACCCCCTACTTACATTGCCTAGCCTTCTATTTATACATTACAAAAGGGGCCAAAGCATGGGTAAATCCATGGGCCGACATCCCATACCCATTACATAAACCCTAAACCCAAAAATACCCGCAAAAGGGGGTGAGATCCCGCGATCTCCACTTCGCCTAGCGCTCCATCTTCGACCATCTTGTCGAAGTCCCAAAATTGGTCAAACATGACCATGTTTCTCCAAAACTTGGTCGAGTGTCAACATGCCCCAACACTCACATGTGACTCATCCCGAGTCACTCTGATCTGGGCAACTCTGCCTCGAAAGCCTCGATCTTGGTTTGGCTCGAGCTACTTCAACTTGCTAATTCGCTAGAGCCTCCTGCTCGATGAACTCCTGGATGACCTTCTCAGTGAGAGGTCCTTCCAATCGCTGTTCAACTGAGGTGACCACTTGTTCTAGTTGTGCACCTTGTCCTTCAATCTCCTCAAAAAGTGTGCAAGCTTCATCCTGCATTGGCTGGAGCCTCTAGGTCACTTCCATGACTTTACTCTGGATGGCATGGACCTGTTGCTGAACCATGTGTTGTTCCTGTGACCTTTTCATCGTCTTGACCGGTGACAATAACTTCAACTGTGCTTGCACTATTGCTGCTTGTTGATTCGATTCCTAGAGCTGTGACTCCAATGTCCTTAGTTCAGGGTCCTCTGCAAGGGGCTCATAGGTCTGAGCACATTGACTGCTGAGTTGCTTGCATTCCAAGGTCAATGCTTTTATTCTCTCAACTGCGCTCCGGGCAGTTTCTTGTCTCTGATCTCACACTTCCTACGGAGTGCTTGGCACGGCTTGTAGTTCCAGTTTTGCTATTCATGCTTGGAGCTACTGAATGGCTTCAACGAGCTTCCCCACTTTCCTCTCAGTGGCTTCTTCTTCCCTTTGTTCTAAGCGTGTCACAGAGCGAAGTGCTATGGTAACTTCTTCTTTAACTCCCATCTGCTCTCTGAGTAGCTGTTCTTTCCCCTTATGGATTTGCGTTCCATCCTCTGCAAACTTCGCTTGGAGGTCGTCTTTTTGTTGTTGGGCAACCCGATGTTGCTCTATGGCTTCCTCTTTTGCTTGCTTCAGGGCCTCTGTGGTCTATTCCTTTTCCTCCTGGACATGACGAAGGTGAGCTTCTGTCAAGTCTGCTAATCTGCATAGCTAGGCAGGCTCATCTCCCAACTTTGTTCCTTCTGGTGGTGGTGGCGTAGTAGACACTTCGCGGCTCAAACATAGAGCATGTTGTACTCCTTTAAGTTCTGCTTCGATCCTATCAAACATTGTCTCCTGTTTGTCTTCGTTTCTCTGCAAGATATCCTCTGAGGTGTCTGACACAACAACAATGATAAGGTCAATGTCATCCACCATTAGCACAGTCCTAAATGGCAGTTTATTGGCTTTGACTTCTTTCACGATGTAGGTTTCTTTGGGGAAACCTTTCTTTTCTTGGATGTATCTGTCTCTTTGAGGGGATCTTTAGGCAGTGTTACTTTGCCCTGCTTTTTCTTGTCTTCTTTCCCTTCATCCTCTTATTTGTCCACTTCGTCATCTCCTCCTCCTTCATGTGATTCTGATGCAGTCTCTTCTGATGCACTATTCAGTTCCTGTACATCTTCCTTCTTTTTCTTCCTGCTGTTGTTGGGTGCATCATATTCTTCTCGAGTGAATACAAGACTTCCGATGAGGTTGGGGTCAGACAATTCTGCCTGTTCTAATGGTACCAAGAATTTTGCAGGCCATTCTTTTGTTATTTCCTCCATATCTTCCTTAGTGAGCTTATAGTAACTCTACAGCTCCTCCTTGCTTTCATCTCTGCACGCAGTGATATATATGAAATGCCTATCTGCGCGGAACTTCGCAAATGGCCTGAATCGATGTAGTGTATTCAGTGTCATGCGAGGTAAGGATTCAATGGCCATCTTCAATTGTAGATAATAGGTGTGGAACACTACGTTTGACTACCATTGCTTCATCATGTTGCTCGAATACCATAGCGTAGTGAACTTCACAGCTAGTGGTTCAGACGACTCAATTTTAGGGAAGGTCACTCCTTCTGGCATCTCCCAAGCAGTGAAGGTGATGAGAATCAACAACCAACTGAAATGAAACTCATAGCCTTGATCCTGAGCTCTGCGATAGTCTTTCTCTAACTGGTTGACGAGGTAGCACACCCAATTCATTTGCAATCCTTCAACGTATTTCCCTGCGAGGTCGACGACAAACCCTGTGACCTGCGTTGGCCTATTCTTCCTGACAAGCTTACCAATGATCAATTGGCAAGCTAGGCTCACTACAACATTCTAGATGGAGGCTACCTTGTAGCCCTGCTTCCCCTTCTCTACATTGCCATAGGTGTCTTTGATTGTTTGTGTCAGGGAACGATCTGCAACCTTCCCTGGGTAAAATTCCTCTAGGTCTGGTCCTTGCATGCTTAACCCGGTGATCCAGTGGATCAGTGCCATATCTACTATGATGCGCCTGTCCAACCATAGGTAACCACCATGGAAGCACGACGATAGGATTTTAACACATGCGTTAACCTCCTGGTGTCTTCCGAAGTGTGGTAACTTCATCACATTGAGGATCGTGGACCTCGCGATGTTCATGGTCCATGGCTGGGGGATTATCTTCGACTTCTTCCCCGACGTCTTGGTCAAGTACTTGTATGGTGCGAGCATTCCATAGTTCTTGTAGGCTCCCAAGTTATAGTCGCTGATCTTCAACGTCAGAATCCTCTCCAACTGGAGTCCTACTGCGCATATCCCCTTCGGGAGGTACGCGGTGATCACCGTGTAGTCGAAGTCCCTCGGGATGCTGTCATGACTCATCACTCTAGCCAGAGGCGGGATGTAGTCAGGCATGATTGATGGGATGAGCTTCACATTCGCCAAGTCATCACGATGCTTGCTACGTTTCTCAGCAGCGGGTCGGCTAGACCGACGTTGCGCAATCGACGAGGATGCTTCGAATCTTCGCGTCGATGAAGCTTGTACGCCCGTGGACATCACCTTTTCAGCCATGAAGTCTATTAGGATCTCTTCGATGAAATTTTCTACTGCGGTAATGTCGTCCGACATGCACGCTCGAGATCAAATATCTCAGGTCGGTGAGAAAACACTCAATGTAATAGAATAGGTGGCGAGCTCTCAATAAGTACTGCGCGAAAGAAACTAGTTCTTTGTGGGCTCGGATAATGACAATTGGCAAAAGTGTTCTCGGTGCAATGCTCGATGGGATAAATAGACAACGTCTTAACGGACTCCTCCAACGAACATGAATTCCTTAGTCAATGCGATTCCATTCGTTATGGCGCGGTCCCAATGGTCTAATGGCGAATGTTCAAACAATAACTGTGTTTCTAGCCGTTGTGGAGCATCGTTCTAATGGTCGGGACGCCTCCAACGGTCATATCGCTTCACCGTGGTGAAGTGCCAGTCAGTGTTGTTCTACTATTCCGGCGAGGTTCAAGTTCTGGAAGCTTTCCGTCTTCTCTGGAACCTCCAGTAATTTTTCTAACTTAGCTTTCTTCTTGCCGAACTTTCTAGCCTTCTTTCCTGTGATCTAAGTTACTGGGTCCCTCTTTCCATTCTTATTCTTATCTATAGTTAACATAGTAACTTCGCGTTGTTGAGAATATTTCACAAAGTTCGAAGATAGTACTTCTTCTCTCACTGGAGTAGGTGCTCTACTCTCCTGCGTGGATAAATTCTTAAAGTCTTCCTGCATTCTTTTAAATTCGACAGCTAGGTCTTTGGTCCTCAGTTGCTTCGAATTGTCCTCTGGTTCTTCGATTAAGTGCACTATTCTCCTAGCCATGAAATCCTTTAAGTCTTTCTTTTTTTGTTCTATAACTTCTTCTATTTCTTTCCTTCGGATCTGATCTCTCTCAATCCAGGTCTTTCCTAACAAAAGTGCAAAGGGAGCACTGTTCTCAACAAACTTAATGACCTCAAATTCTTCTTTTGTCGATGCTCCATGAGCACTCATAAGTACATGGGTGAGTCTTCCACATAGGGTTATCATCTTTCCTTTAAACAATCCTATTCCTCCCAGTGAAGGAACCATAATAGGCTTTCCCAAAATTTCCCAAGTTCTTTCTATTATAATGTTAACCTGTGTTTCCACGTCCAATACACAGTCTATGTCGAAGTCTCCTATTCTTGTTTCTATGCACTCTTTCTCTTTTAAGATCTCTAATAAACTAATATCTCTGAGATCATTCAGTGTTTATTTCATCTTCAGTAATATGGTCTCTGATTCTTTCTAGTTCTTGAGCATATTCTTAGTCTCTTGACCTTCCTCAGGGTCTTCTTGTCTCATGCTCATCTTTTCAACTTTAGCAATCATTTTAGGGAAATCCAAAAATTCATGTCCAGTAGCCTTACAATAAAGGAAAATAGGGCCTCGACCAGGGTATTCCTTAGCAATATGTCCCGGTCTTCTGCAACTATAACAAAGAGTCAGTCCTCTCTTTCTCTTAAATGATCCCCAACCCTTCCTGTACTGCGCATTGGGATCACAGTGATGAACCTGCAAAAAACTTTCTAGGATCCTGCATCCACTTGTTAGTCCAAAAATTCTTTCTATGCATAGGGATAACATATGTTTCACTAGTTCTATCAGATCTATTCATATCATATCTTCTTTCTTCTAGCTATGCCCTAGTTTTCAGACTAGGACCAAATCTATCAAACATATCTAGATCCATTCTTTTGAAACAAAAATTTCCACTTATCTTACCTTTATCAGAGCACAAATATTTAAGATCTTACCTCTTTTCTTCAGATTGGGCTTCTTTTCTTAGCACAGAGCTTCACAAGTCAAGTAGAGTACTACGCACCACATAAGCATATCTACACACATAGTTTTTTTCTTTTCTTTAGTTCCCAACATTCACAATTTTAGGTCCTGACAACAAAACCATTTGTTGGCACAGGGGCAGACCCATGGTTCAATGCTTCAACAACGCACCAACAAAACCCTAACTACCGGCCCTTTCGGCAACACCTTTGAAGCAGATTAAGTCTCACCCGAGGTAGAGGCAGGGGGCTTTGTAGGACTCAAGTGTCTACAACCTAGCTGGGAGACAGATCTGTGATTACAACACTCAACATAGCACTTAGCAGTTAGCATTCATTAACATTTAACCTTTATTCACATCGCAGGTAAAACCCTAATTACAGAGCAACGCAGTATTCGATAAGATCTAACACATCCAAGCACCTAGCACATAGAAATAGATGAGATCTAGCATTCATTCATATTACTAAGCACTAAGATACTATGTTAGATGCATCTAACATACAGAAAGATGACAACACTAAGCATAAATCACATCAATCACACAAAGAAACCATAACACAGGATATACGTGGTTCACCCCCAACGAGGGGCTACGTCCACCAACTCTTCGTCTTCTTTATTATCTTATTTCAATCTTCTCACATGCACAGAGCCACAAAACCAACTCTGCATAGGACATGCGATCTGCACGCACCTCGCCAGATCCTCCTTCCCCAAGCTTGGAACAACACAAAGCCTCTTTACAATCACTTGCACTCAGCTCTGCAAGTTCTCAACCACACAGTATGTACAAATCCATTACAATCACATAGATCAAATACTTACATTTCTTGCACTTAGCATGATATCACCCTTAGCACCCCTAGAACCCCCTACTTACATCACCTAGCCTTCTATTTATACATTACAAAAGGGGCCAAAGCATGGGTAAACCCATGGGCTGACATCCCATACCTTTTACATAAACCCTAAACCCAAAAGGCCCGCAAAAGGGGGTGAGATCCCGCGATCTCCACTTCGCCTGGCGCTCCGTCTTCGACCAGTCTATCGAAGTCCTAAAATTGGTCAAACATGACCAAGGTTCTCCAAAACTTGGTCGAGGGCCAACACATAGTTGCATGTTGCATAAATTTGCGTAGTTACAATAAGTTGCATAAGTTGCATAAGTTCCTTAGTTGCATAAACTTTCATATAATTGCATAGTTGCGTAGTTGCATAAGTTGCATAAAGTTGCATAAAGTTTGCAAGAGGAGCGCCCAAAGGCAAGCCGTGTTGGCAAGAGGAGATCCCAACCAACAAAACCGAAAGAGCCAGTGACATGGGTGCGGTGGGAAAAACCTTGGGGTTTCTCGAATGCAAGACAAACTTGGGGTTTCCAGAGGCAACACAAGGCAAGTTGGCAAGAGGGGCACCCAAAGGCAAGACGAGTAAGCAAGAGGAGCGCCCAACCAACAAAATTGAGGAGCCAACGACACAACTCACATCTAGGAAGAAACTTGGGGTTTCCCAAAGCCAACGCAAACATGGGGTTTCACTACAGCACACCAAGGCGAGTTGAAAAAATAGGTGCCCGGAGGCATGGCAAGAGGGAGAGCCCACATCAACTAAGGGAATCCAAATGTAAGGCAGGAGGAGTTAGTAAANNNCGTGATTATGTTCACCTACTTGTTAAATAGCGGTTTTGAAAGATAAATATATAGGAATCTGAGACATTGTTTCTTGATTGTTTTTCTTGCATTGTTTCAATGCATTTTAGGATAAGTTGAAAGATGCCATTCATATTGTAAAGACATCTATGGCAGGCATCAAGATCATTGGCCAACTTTCTACTGGTGCATTATCTAATGATATCTAAATGTGGTTTTAATGACATGTAAATTTCAACTTGGCATGTATTTCACACTTTCTTTACGACATATACCGAATAAAAAGGTCTTTTTCCACCAAAACCAAGATAAGCCCGAGAGGCAGTAACCCTATCTATTAATAATTTCCAATTGGTTTGGGAGTGATCTAGTAAAATGTGTAGAAGTGGTGGTCCAACATAGGGTAGAGGGTTGGCTATGGGAGATCTTGTAGTCAGAGAGAAGGTGATTATTCTTCTTCATATGTCTAGTTGCCCTAGAATTTGCAATCCATTCTTGTGATGAATTTGAAGACAATAAAGCATAGTGTAGAGCGATATGTGTAGTACTGGAAATATTAGACTTGTCTTCTAAGAGTTTATTTTTGTTAGTTGTTTACCTGGAAACATTGTCAATCATCTGAAGATGGAGGAGACATACTTTGAAGGAATGTCCTTCCTTATGGAAATAAGAGCATACCATCTTTTTCTTCAAGGATTTGGGAGTTTCCCTGTAGACTCATGGCTACACAAGATATATACTTTTTGAATCTACCTAGGCAAGAGAGCTCTGCATGGCTGCTTCAAATTCATTTTTACATCTTTGCGATAATGAGAATTTCAGTAGATATCATGATAATGGTGTTATCTCCATGTTTCTTTTCCATGAAGAGTTTAGTAGTTCATAAGGAAATAGATATGGAATAAATTATTTTTTATCTAACATAATATTGTAGAGTTTTGTTTTTCTTATCAAATCATAGAAATGCATCCCTCTATTACAATGCATTTTTTAGGATACTTTGGGTGAACTTTATAGGAGGGCATGTGAGAGATTCAAACTCAGATCTGAAAAAGTGATTCCCTAATTTCAATTTAAGTAATTCCCTAGTTTCAACTTATGTATTGTATTATTTATTAACAATACATGTGTTTGTGTTCTTTTACTTAAAAGTAGATTGACATTTGGAATTTTAAGGGGAGGACAAGACACAATCTTTTGTCACTTTTCCTCGTATTCTCTTTTACTCCACTCTAAGTAGGGTCATACTCTTGCCTCCTTTCCCTACTCCCTTTGATCCAGTTGTCACCTATATTCCTTTCCTCCATTCAGGAAAGCTTTTGGCATTGTGTTCAAGTCATTGTTTGTCTCGTATGTGTACATGGGGCAAGCCATATTATCATATTAAAATAAAAACTTCTTCTATAGCATGTCCCAACATGATTTCACATGGAATCATCAATACTTAGGTAAGTCCATATATCATGTTCTCTACCTTCCTCTATTTCACTTTTTCATTTACTTTCATATTGTAGTTGTTTCTTTCTTAATCAAGTGGTAGTTAGACTTGTTCTTCTCCCTCCTCTCCTAGCGTATCTTACTTGTCATGAATTGATGCTTATCACCTCTCTTTTCTCTTTGTTAGCATTGTTTGCAAGAATATTCCCATGGGAAACCCATGTGTATTTCCACTTTTCATAGATATAGGGGCATGTTGGGTTCCCATGATGGTTATCAAGAAAAGAATTATCATGTGGTGAATTCCATCCTTATGTCAGGGTACTTGCTCGAGCAAACTTTTCTCATGAGTACCCTCCTATTTTCTTATGCATATTTTCTTTGCCAATTAGTGTCACCTTATTTTCTTTGTCTTCAATTGTTTATTTTCCTTTCAATATTCTTCATGCAACTTGTTTCTATTCTATTCCATGAAGTATATTTCATGCAATGGGGGTGAAACTTAGTTTATGGTTTCTACACTTCATAATGTATGGTTTATACACTTCATATTGATCATACACATATCCCATCACATATTGGTGTGTAGAGTATTTCATGGTGCATTTCCCATAAACAACTTACACTAGGAAAACACTTAGGTCCTCCTAGTGACGGATCATAGTGTGTTGAAACCCCTTATTTTGAGTCCTTTACCTTAGTCTAGATGTGTGATTATGTCTTTCCATGTGATTTCTAGTGCCATCATGCAACCCTATTTTGTGTTTATCCTTCCTTGGTCATATGTTTGTCTATGGTAGATGCTTTGGCCAACACATTTAGGTCCCTCCCTTACCAGTTATGACCTCTCTTGGGTCTTGTGCACTAGTTGGGGTATTTTTTAGTTGAGGAGCCTCCCTTGGGTCCCCAAACTTCCCTAATCCATTAGGGCACACTCTTCAATGCATAAAATAAAACCAATGGTTCATCATCCAAAAATTGATTTATACATGCGAGGGAGTTAGCATAGAAGAGATCAACTATTAACTGTTTGGAGCCAATGTTGGCATTATGGAACAATGTTGGCATGAAATAAGGTCCAATGTATATCTAACTTACTATATACAATATGAAGCATTACTGCATGAATTCAATAGTGAACCCAACAATGTTGTGATACAAGAACTCATTTGTAAACAAGAAATGAGTGTGAACTAACTTAATCACATTCAATGGCATAACTAGAGCTTGTGCATGAGAAGGGCCAACTAAAATTTGACTCAAAAAATTGATGTGCGACTAAAATATCTATCATAGAGGAACAAATCTATAAATCTTGAGTTGACTTCTACAAATGAACATAGTGTATCAATTTCTAACTATCAATGGAAAATTCCTTTATAGGCCCACGTGATCGATTAAAAAATCATTGGAGTAGTAACTACTATTATATGGTGTTGTTGATTGTCAACTCTAGGATGTGGCAGTATTAATTTATTTTAGCTGAGGCAACCAAGAAATTTTCTACATTCTCAACTCTTAACATATCCAAACACGATTGTTGAAGCTCATTTGATTTTGACATGAGGATAGAAAGGGGTTGAATCAACTATGTTGGGTTCTAAATTTGGCTAAGTGTGAGGACTTGAATCGTGTAGAAGAGATACAACTGGGCTCATAGGTATAAACAATTAACTCGCAAGGTAGGTAGGTGTAGCTACTAGTGGGTGTTAATAGGTGTAGTTGTTGGTGAATGCTGGAAAAATATGATACCAAATTTTGATCTTGTTGAATTGAATCTTCAACTACATTCTTGATTAAGGATAATCTCAGTAGTTTTTTCAAAGTGGGAAGTTGTTCGAGAAGTAAGGGAGAAACTATGAAATGTGATCCTTTTTCCATTGTGTCTCTAGGAAAAGTCTCTTGATGCAAATGCAAATGGAAAAACAAGGGGAAATATGGTGTCACTAATACCAGTCTCTTCCATTTTTTAGCTACTCGATTAGTGATTGTTTTAAGCATGTGTTCAACCAAAGGTTAGAAGTGCTCTAGTTCAAACATGGGGTTCAAATATTCCAAATGGTTCATATATGAAAAAATATAGTCATCCCCATTCTCTACAAAAGTTCTCTACTAAGTCTTTCTTATTCTCTACTAACTCTCTTTTTAGAGTCAAAGTTATGTCCCAAAGTGCCTCATCGATACCATTATGTCATCATGCTTCCAAGAGTGTTGTTTGGGACCCTTCCAAGTTATTTTTTGAAGGTCACATTTTCTACTTTTAATTTCCCATACATATCTACCATGTATATAATGTCACTAAAGTGCATTTCCAAAGGAAATATATATAATCTCTCTAATTCATACAAGGAGTTATTTATCAAAATATCTTTGAGCAATTCATTACCTACTATATCTCAAACAATCCAAAATTATAGTGTATCTATGTTGAATCTGCTTCAAAGTTGGATGAGAAGAGGAGGAACCTTGATTGTGTAGTCTAGTGGTTCTAGTTTGAGGTAGTACCGATGCAATTGTAGCTGTCTCAAGTACAAGCGTAGTTCCTTTATCTTTTGGTTGTTTCTACAATGAGGTGTTAGGGCCAACCTCACTAGTCTAGTGTTGCATCCAATGACCATTAGGCATAGCAATGGGTTTTGGGACATCTCTTGGCAAGGAAGGAAAGAGAATGGGATCACAAAGGAAGGTGGTAAATGGAGATGTGGAAAAGAGGGGATCCTAGGTGGCTTCAGGTTGGAAATAAAAAATTAGTGTG
>SNQJ01S0163206.1:0-21361 GCA_010110895.2 Picea sitchensis | reverse complement strand
AAATCTTTGAGGTGTTGAAATACCTCTTATTTTTTCCTGAGAAATAAAATCCATGTGAAGCGTGAGAAATCATCAACAAAAATGAGCACGTACCTTGATTTACCAATTTATGGATGTGGAAAAGGGCCCATTGGATCACTATGGATCAGATCTAAAGGAAAGGAATCCTTTTGAGTCTATCCTTTGTCGAATTTCTCTTGAGGGTATTTTCCAAGAACACATCCCTCACAAATTTCTTTGGAGAAGTGGATGTCAGGTAGAACATTAACCATTCCCTGCTTGCTAATTTGTTTCATATATCTGAAATTTAAATGCTCAAACCTTTCGTTCCATACCCTACTGCTTTCATCAACATGGGTAAGTAGTAATGCAAAATTTGGTTCAATAAATTCAAAAAATGTGTAGAGTCTGGATTAATGATTTACCTCACCAGTGGCAACCCTGGAATTGGTTTGCATGTCATAGATATCCACTACATCAGGTGTGAATATGACTCTCTTTCTAGTGCCATAGTTTTTCATTTGATACACGGAGAGAAGATTGACAGAAAGTTTGGGAACATGTAGCACATTCTCGAAGATTTCGTTTGTGAGTTCAATTCTTCCTTTGTTGGTGACCTCGACTGGAGAGTTGTTCCCCATAAGAATAGGAGGACCTTTGCATGCATCCAATGAAGAGTAGAATTATTTTTGGCTTCCATGTGGTGTGATGCACCTAAATATACGATCCAAGCATCAGGAGAAGAGTTGATGGAAATCAAAGCATGGCTAGAATTTCCTTTCTTGGGATTCTGATCTTCTGGTTTCTTCTTGTTGGAACCGTCGAGGATGCAATATCCAAGGTTGTGTTTTTGAATTATTTGGGCCATTTGATCTATTTATTTCTGCATACATGCGGATTCTGGATGGAATCCTTTATGGCAGTAAGTGCATTTCTCCCCTTTTCTTCCCGTTCCACCTTTGGATCCGGAGGCATCATTGAAGGGTTTTGAGTACCATTCCTTCTTTGGATTTTCATGTGATTTCATTTTATCTTTGTCTTTATATTTATGATTTTGATGACTTATAACATCATGCACAGTAAGTGCATGCACCTTTGGGCCTTTGATTTTTCCCATGTTGATAAGCTTGTTTTTCTCTTTTGTCAGAGATTCAATAAACACCTCAAGAGAGCTCCAGAAGTGAGACTAACTTAATTAAATGTGGATACAAACATTGAGTATTCTTGACCAAGTTTCAAGAGAATGGTGAGAACCATTTGTTTCTCCTCCTTAGATTTATCAACCCCGCAAGCCTTGAGTTGCGACAACAAATCCTTATATTTGGTAAAGAAATCTTGGAGATTGTCGAAGGTTTTTGGATCTAATGTGAGCAATTCCACCTCGATAATGTGTTCCCTTATCTCATCCTATTTTCCAAAAATTCCTTCCATGGTGGTCCAAGATTCATTAGGGGTTTTATAGGAGGATGTGTGAAAGAGGAGTTCAGGAGAAATGAGACTGCAAATAGTTCCAAACGCTTCATCCATTCGATTCAGATACTTGGATTTTTCTATGGCTGATGTGGGTTTGGTCTTTGTGTCCATGGTTAACCTGTATAATCCTTTGCTTCGAAGATGCACTATCATATTCTCTTTCCATGTAAAGAAATTGTACGGTGTAAGAATGAATTCTTTTGGAAATTCCATTTTTCCGTTGTCTTCAATCTTTAGTACCTACAAAAAGAATCCGGTGTGTCTTTTCCCTAGAAATATGTCGGCTATGATACCATGTAAATGTGTTGAACCTACAAATAATATATCTAGATAGAAAATGACATACACAGTTTTCAAAGAAAATATGAGAAAAGAGAAGCAAGAGAGAAAGAATGGAAGAATTCACATTAACCAAATGAATGAATGATAATTTACACATGATATACTCTGTATAAATCGACTAATGCACACTAGATGAGAATCCAATGCACCATAGTGGTGGTCTTAAGTGATATGGACACACACAAACAATTTCGGGAGTAAACTACTACCTAGTCTAGTCTCTCAGGAAGTTATGGGAGTGAACTGCCACCTAGTTTGAGTTAACTAGTCTCTCAGTATTCAGTTAACTAACTGAAACATAGTGAAGTGAGGAGGAGATCATGGAATCGTGAGTAATGAGATAGTCTGGTGATGATCCCAATGTTGCATGGTGATGATCCCAAAGTCGCATCTAGACTCCACTCAACTGATCAAACTGAAGTGTGAACTGAAGAGAATATTCTCCTAGAGGAATATTTTCCCTAGACTATAGGAGACTAAATAATGACTAGAAAACATAGGGAAAACCTTAGGGAAAAAAATTCCTAGGTTTGTGTGAAGTATCTCCAACACAGTGAGAGTACGTAGGAGCATGGAAAAAAATGGAGGTAGTCTTCAAGGCATTGAGAAAGCATCAATTGTTCTTGAAGAAATCCAAGTGCGCTTTTGGACAGATCAAAATATCCTTCCTAGGCCATTGGATCAGTCATGGAAGCATTTGCATGGATGTTGTAAAGATCGTTGCAATCATAGATTGGGAGGAATTGCACACCTACATGATGTGAGAATATTCCTTGGACTAGCCAACTACTATCGTAGATTCGTAGAGGGATACTCCAAGATCACTACACCGCTAACATATTTGTTGAAGAAGGAGAAGCCTTGGTATTGGTCGGAAAATAACAAGTCTACATTTGAAGAGTTAAAGTGCATAATTGTATCTACCCATGTATTGAAGCTAGCCAACTTTGAACAATTGTTTGAGGTGAAAACTAATGCTTCAAACTTTTCCATAGGAGGAGTTCTAATGCAGGATGAGCACCCTGCAGCTTTCGAGAGTAGGAAGCTACATGATCATGGACGAAGATACCCGGTCCATGAAAAGGAAATGAATACATTTGTGCATTGCCTACAAGTCCAGAGACACTACTTGTTGGGTAGGCCCTTTGTGGTCAATACCGACGACATAATGACAAGCTACGTTGCCACACAACCCAAGTTTTCACCCAAGCAAGCATGTTGGCAGGACTTCTTGGCCGAGTGTTGGAGCATGACATTTTGGTTAAGTTTTAGGAATCACGTAGGAGAAATCATGCAACAAGTTGGTTGGGAGAAGCACGCACAAAAGAAGGAAAAGCAGTTGGTCAGCATGCATAAGGAGAAAATTAGTTAGGAGTTTTGGGACATTTTGTTCACATTGTAACGAGCTAATCCCTAATGTATATTTATAAATATGTAATGGGTTTTTGGGTAGAAGGAGTTATTTTGGTAGTTGGTGATAAGTTAATAGAAGAGCTAGTTCTTCAGGAAATGAGTTTCTTGATCACTCATAAATATTCTTTGGCATCCAAATCTTGTAACCACATTTTCAAAAACAAATTACGCAGCTATCTCTGTGCTACAATCTCTGACTGGTTCAATGATTCCAGCTTTGATAGATGAGTTTCACATCCACCATTAGAAGAACACACCATATCACCCTCGGGAAAATGGAACAGTAGAAGCATTCAATAAGATCCTAGAATACACATTGACGAAGGTATCCAATGTAAGTCAAGATGACTAGGACATAAGGATTCTAGTAGTGTTATGGGAACATAGGACTACAAGTAAGAAGTTGACAGGACAAACCCCATACAGAATAGTGTATGGTCAAGAAGTTGTTATGCCTATTGAATTCATAGTACCGAGTCTATGCATTGTTTCACTGATAGAACTTATAGATTCTAGCGCAGTGGAGAAGAGACTGTAAGAGTTAGTAGAACTGGAAGAAGACTGGTTTGTCACAGTTTTCCATCAGCAAGTACATAAAGTGCACAAGAAAGCATGGCATGACAGGCACATTGAACAGAAGAAATTTCAGACAATAGAATTAGTGTTACTCTACGACAACAAGTTTTTGCAGCACCTGGGGAAGTTCCAAATGCACTGGTTGGGCCCATATGTGATAAGGCTTGTGATAGATGCAGGTGATGTACATTTAGAGAAATTGAATGGAGAAGTTGTGGAAGGATTAGTTAATTGTAGTCAGTTGAAACTGTATAAGGATAGTCAGGCTTTCACGCATTAGTCTGAGCACGTAGAGTGTGTACCATAGTACTTGTATTATAGTGTATTATAGAAGGAAAAAGAGAAAAGGAGAAAAATAGAGAAGGAACAGAAGAAGAGAAGATGAAGAGGTAAGCAGGCATTGTTCAAAGAAGAAAGAAAAGACGAACAAGAAAATGTCACAGACAATAAAGAAGAAGGAAGAATTGCGCAGAAAGTTGAAGGAGAGTACAGAGAAATAAGGTAAGGTTGGATATCTGCGCAAATGACGGTTGAAGGCATTAAAGATCAAACTTGACGGGACAAGCATTAAAGAGTGATCATAACGGTAAATTAGCGGAGACATGTAGTCATAAATGAAAAGAAATGATGAGATCGTCATAAACTGACAAGATCTAGACCATGATCCGCAGAATAATTTGAATTCATTGCAGAGTATGGAAAGAATTGAATGTGAGTACACTTGGATTGGACAACAAGTTTTAGGCGTGAAGAAGAAAATAATAGTTAGCATCAGGTGATAAAAGTAGTTGAAGGGTCAATGGAAAGAAGTTATTGTCATTTGAGTTTTCATAAGAGTGCAGCGAGAGCAGAGAGCTGAGTGAACACAAACAAAGCTGAAGGAGTTAAGAGAAGTGTATTACAGAGATCTATGGCTCCACCTAAGTCATCTACAACATCAACATCATGGATGAAGAAGCAATCCACGAAGCCACCGGTAGCACCAGTACATGAAGAGACCCTAGGAGCATCTGCAACAGAGCCGAGTTCATCCAATTTTCTGAAGGATTACATACCACCCAAAATGCCAGTCAAGTTACACAAGGAAGCGAAGTCAGTCAAGTTACACACGGAAGCGAAGTATGAGCTCATGGAGCCAAAAATTACAGTAGATGTAATAGTTGAAAGAGATATGTTACACGCAGTACCGAGTTTTAAGCTTTCAGATCATGCCTATCATATGAGAAGAAGTTATCCGAGTTAGCATTCATTTTACTATAGATATCATTTATTAGGGTTGAGCAAAAGAGTTGGAAACAAGGTTGGTGAAAACAGAGATTCTGAACTTGTTATGAATCCCGCACTTTGGTAGGAACATTGAGACCAATGTATGCATCAAGATGTTGTTAAGCTATTTCCATGGAGGGTTTCTATGGTTGGACAGGTTGGTGTCAATTGAAATAGAGTTTATTGCACAGATAATAGGATTACCTACATAAGGTGGGGATTAATTACCACTTTTTACATACAAGTTGAATGAGAAAGCTTTGTCAGAGCAGATTAAAGAGAAATTTTATACATTTAGAGGAGCACGCGAGATCGATGTAGTGAGTATCAACGATGAGTGCATCACATTTGCAACACAATTATTGGCGTGAAAAATGTTGAGGAAGTGTCACAAGGATCAAGTGTCGACAAGTGTGATAATGAAGATGAAGAAGTGCGTAGAAGGTGTACAGATGAATTGGGTGACATTATTCATTTTGAGCCAAAGACTTGGGAGGAAGGGTTGGTGAAAGCAGGGATTCTAAACTTGTTAGGAATCCCACACTTTGGTAGGAGCGTTGAGATCAATGCCCATTTCAAGATGTTGTTAAGATACATCCATGGAGGATTTCTGTGGTTGGACAAGCTGGTGTCAATTGACACAGAGTTAATTGCGTGGATAACATGATTACTTGCATAAGGCGAGGACCCATTACCAATTTTTACAGATAAGTCGAACGAGAAATCTTTGTCAGATCGAATGAAAGAGAAGTTTGATACGTTTAGAGTAGCATGCAAGATCGATGTAGCGAGTATCAACGATGAGTGCATTAGGTTTGTGATGCAACTAATGGCGTGAAAATTATTGAGGAAGTGTCACAAGGATCAAGTGTCGGCATGTGTGATAGAAACAATGTAGAAGTGCGTAGAAGGCGTACAGATGAACTGGGGTACGTTCTTAGTTAACTAGTTCTTGATAGATTGCAAGGAAGCGCAAGACAAGGGAACAAAATTCCATTATGCATGGTTTTTAATACCGATCCCATTAGTGTCTTGGAGGGATCCGGAAGATTCACAGTTTCTGTCAACAATAAACAAACTATGTTTAGCCGTGAGATATGCTATCTTGTGGTATACTATGCACAAGGAGAGACGGTTGGATAACAACATTGCGTTCTACATATACAAGGAGGTAATTTGGGAAAGCATCCGGAAAACACCACGTATATTACCATAGGCGATAGAATCATACAAGGCAGTTGCACGATTTAAGGAAAGGCACCATCATATGTACATTCAAGTGAAGAAGGAGCCAACTCAAGAATGACTACCCATGAGATACAAGGTGACGAAAGAATAAATGGGTCATATAATGGAATATTGGGATGTTGAGTGGAAGATCCCACCAATAGACACAAAGCAACCCGAAACACAAAACCCAGATGAAGAAGAAATAGAATATGATGAAGAAGAAGAAAGACATGGAAACCAAGGAAATAGCACAGGTAACATACAGAAGACAATACCACACCCGGGAGAGAAGAGGAAAGTTGTGAGAGAAACGACCATTCAAGCACTAACAGATGATGAATTAGAAAATATCACGGATCAAGTGAAGGAGTTTACTGATGAATCTTTTGAGAGAGTGACGCAGAAGCAAGAAGAAATGCACTGAGATGTGCAAGCGCAGATTGTCACACTGCGATAGATTTTGGAAGCAATTAGGATCATGCCAATTAGAACAGGCAAACCAAAGAAAATAGTGAGTACAATGAATATGACAAAGGCTCGATTGATGACATCCCACACATGTGCAACATTAGGAGAGCGTGGAGTGATGAATATAGAAAAAGGAGCTTTAGAGTTCCCTAGGGGAGAGTTACAGGAGCATGCAAAGGCACTTAATCATATCAACTTGGTGTTATCTCAGTTGCAATTAGAAGTATTACATAGTTTGCAGACGAGCTTCATGTGGGAAATTCAAATGTGTGTGGTGTCAATGTCGATGGAATTAAGTAAGACAGTGGCAGATAAGGATGTGCTATAAGCAGAATGTCATAGACTTATGAAGGAGAGGGATGAGGCCGCGAAGAGGACAAAGAGATTGAAACAGGTGGTATAGGGGGTCTATAATACCATTCTGGAAGTGTTTATAAAGGCAGACTCCCCTTTAGAAGAACAAGTCATGAAGATCGATGAATCCATTCAGGGCTTCCACATGAAGATTAATGATTTGGAAGCACACCAGACATCGAGTACACCACCAGAAGAAAGAGAGTAGAGAGAGAAGACAACTGCCACGATAGTAGCAAGCATAAAGAGAATGGAGGAGGAGTGTGTCGAGTTATATGACAAAAGAACACAAGTGTGGACACAACTAACATAAGATGTAGACTTGCAAACAGTCGGGAAAAAGTTGCAGGCTACGCAAGATAAGGCACAAAATTTCAAGGAAACCATGAGCACTTTGCCACCGGTTGAAAGGATGAGTGCAATCGTTGAGAATAGGTAGCTATACTTAGAGATGAGCCAATTGAGAGTAGAACAACAGGATCATACACAAAATATAGAGACACTACATGAGGAAGCGTTCTAAGTAGCAGTGGAACTTGTAGCTGCACAAGGAATCACAAGGAAGGCAACACAAGAGAGTGAAGAGAAGCTGAAAACCCACATTACAACAGAGATATCATAAGAAATATTGAAGCGTTAAACACAAGTTAAAGAAAAGGTCGTGACTGCATGAGAAACATTTTACAAGTTCATGGCGACATCAAAGCAGGCCTGAAGTGGGTCGGGACAAGCCACATGTGAGTGTTGGGGGCATGTTGGAGCAGGATATGTTGGGTAATTTTTGGGAATCGCGTAGGATAAATCATGCGACAATTCGACCAGGATCAACATGCGCAAAAGAAGGAAATTAGTTAGTATTTTTGGGACATTTTGTCCACATTGTAACATGATAAGCCCTAATGTATATGTATGAATATGTAATGGGTTTTTGGGTAGAAGGAGTTCTTTTGGTAGTTGGTGATGAGTTACTAGAAGAGCCAGTTCATGAGTTCATGAGTTCATAAAGACTAGTTGGTATGTATGAGGAGGAAGGCATGATGAACTAAGTGCGCACCTATTTTAAGGACTGAATATGAATGATAATATAATAAGCTCGTCATTGTGGATGTAGCCCAGTTTGGGGTGAACCACATTAAATTCCTGTGTTATGATGTGTTTGTTTTCATGGTGTGTTGGTTTACTCTATTTATAGCTCACATATAATATATGCTTAATGGTTAATATGAATATTTATCTAATGGTTCCACACACATGTTGAAGGATTAAGCAAGATGAATATGTCATGCGTTATTATGATATTATGATTCCACACACAGGGTATATTGCATGTTAAGTGAATGCTAAGTCAAGATGAATGTTAGATTGGTATCAATTCCCTTCATGATTGTGGAAGCCTGGTTCTTGTAGTCCCCATAGGTACCTCAGGTGAGACTTCACCTACTTGTGGGTGATGTCGAAAGGGCTAGTATCTTTAGGTTTTTTTTGGTGAATTAATGTTGAACCTTGGGTTTCATTGTTGGTAACAAGATCTACGATTGAGGGGAATGTGGAGGTCGACAAAGGAAGAGATCGAAGAATGTTTAAATACAAAGGAGATCAATTTTGTAGTATATCAGAATAACAATCCGTGGATTAGTGTAGAAGAATGGTTACAGAGGTATGTTTTTATAGATTTGCATGAATTTTTCTTTGTTGACTTCCCGAATGTTTTAGTGTAGTGGATCCAGAGATTAATTGAATAGAACAAAAGATATCACATTATGGTTCTGAGGAATTGGACCCCATAATTGATTCATCAAGTTAATCCAGTATCCAATAAGGTATCACGTGTAGTGGATTACTGGATAGATAGTGTGTTGGGAGGTTATGTTACTAAGTTTGATATAAATTGTACTTAGTTGAATAGTGTTGTTTAAAGAGAATTCTTTAAGAGTTCGTGCAGAAGATACTTGAGGTCATTGTCTACTTGGATTAAGATGTTGTTGTGCGACAAGGGATTTATGAAGATGGAATCTTATTTCCTTAGTAGCCAAGTGAATTTGTGTACATAGGGGAACTAGGCGCTAACTAGGGAATGGTCTAAGTGTATGGAAAATGATGCAAAAAAAAGAAGGAATGAGGAACATATAGGTTGAGGATGTCGAGAAAAGAAGAGTGTGTGACGAACAAAGAGATTGGAGTATTGCACAGTGGTAAGAGATTTAGACTGAATAAGAAGACGACTGTGGCTGAGAGAGAGAGACAACATAGTGAGATTGAGGAAAGAGACGTTGGTGTTATACTCCAGATCGAAGAAATTTTGTGCACAGAAGGGAAAGATCGTCAACTCAGTCCAATAGAAGAAGATACCACTTAGATCAGAATCTGTATCGAACCCATGACCCCATGTGCATCACCAAGAATTGAGGTAAGATCAGAAGCTTTGTCAATTATAGTTAGTAAAGGAAGTAAAAATAGTAGTAAAACTATTAATAGTAGTGGAAACAATATGCCAAGTCAGAATCAATTAGTAGTATCAGGAAAGAATACCGCATAGAACACTATGGTAGGGGTAGATCCTAATTTAAGAATGCTTATTTTCCATGGAGCGAGGATAGAGGATCTCAAACAACATTGGTTTATTTTGGATCACACTAGTTAGAACAGACGAACCAAAGTAGATGGAGAGTACGAAAAATATGACAGAAGCTCAACCGATGATATCCCACACATTTGCAACATCAATATAGTGTCAGGTGATGAAAATAACATGAGCTTTAGAGATCCTTACGGGAGAGTTACAGGATCATGCAAAGGCACTTATTAATATCGACTTGGTGTTGTCTCAGTTGCTCGTAGAAGTATAACATAGTTTGCATACAAGCGTCACATAGGAAATTCAAGTGCACGCAGTGTTAATGTCGATGGAATTAACTAAGGTAGTGGCAGATAAGGATATGCTACAGAAAGAATTCCATAGAATTGTGCAGGAGAGGGATGAAGCCACGCAGAGGACAGAGAGATTGAAATAGGTAGTACAAGGGGTCTATAGTACCATTCCAAAAGTGTTTATAAAGGTAGAAATCCCTTTATAAGAACAAGTCATGAAGATCGACAAAGACATTTAGGGATTTGGCATGAATATTAATGATTTGGAAGCACACTAGACACCGAGTACGCCACCAGAAGAAAAAGAGCAGAGGGAGAAGACAACTTCTACAACAGTAGCAAGCATAAAGAGCATGGAGGAGGAGTATGCCAAGTTGTATGAAAAAATCACACAAGTGTGGATGCAACTGGCAGAATATGCAGAGTTGCAAGCAATCGAGTTGAAGTTGCAGGTTGCGTAAGATAAGGCACAAAAGTTCAAGGAAACCATGGGCACTCTGCCACTGGAAAAAAAGATGACTGCAATCACCAAGAATAGGTAGCTATACTTAGAGATGATCCAATTGAGATTAGAATAACAGGCTCATGCACAAAAGATAGATATATTGCAAGAGGAAGAGTTCCGAGTAGCAGAGAACTTGTAGCTATGCAAGGGGTCACAAGGAAGGCAACACAAGAGAGTGAAGAGAAGCTAAAAAACCACATTACAATATAGATAGCAGAAGAAATCTTGCAGCAGGAAACATAAGTCAAATAAAAGGTCATGACTGCAAGAGAAACATTTCACAAGTTCATGGCGATGTGGAAGTAGGCTTGAAGTGGCTCGAGATGAGCCACAGATGAGTGTTGGAGGATTTTTGGAGTAGGAAGTTTTGGGTAAGTTTTGGGAATTGCACAAGAGAAATTGCGTGACAAGTTGAATAGGAGCAGTGTGCATGAAAGAAGAAAAATTATTTAGTTAGTGCGAAAAAGGAGGAAATTAGTTAGGAGTTTTGGGACATTTTGTCCACATTGTAACGAGATAAGCCCTAATGTATATGCATAAATATGTAATGGGTTTTTAGGTAGAAGTATTTATTTTGGTAGTAGAAGGTCAAGAGCTTGAATCAGTTGTGTACGCAAATCCTTTAAGAATACTCATCAGTTATAACCCAACATGCCTTATCATTCACACCTATAGTGCACACTTAGTTCATTCTGCCTTACTCCTCATACATACCAAATAGTCTTTCTAAAATCATGAACACATGAACTAGCTCTTCTATTAACTTGAGAAGATCAGGAAGACAAAGATCCAAGGAACTTGCAAATACCAAAAACTGAAGGAGAACAAGTAGTAGAAGGTCTAGATCTTGAATGGTTTCATTGTCGAGAGAGCACTTCATTCATATTCTTAAAGGATTTGCATGCATAGTTGATTCTAGCTCTGGACCTTCTATTGCTCGTTCTCCTTTAGTTTTTGGTATTTGCAAGTTCCTTGGATCTTCGTTTTCCCAGTCTTCTCAAGTTAATAGAAAAGCTAGTTAATGAGTTCGTGAGTTCAAAAATACTAGTTAATATGTATGAGGAGAAAGGAATAATGAACCAAGTGTTCACTGTAGGCGTGAATGGTAAGGCATGTTGATTTATAACTAATGAATATGAGGATTTGTGTAATCTTGAGAAAATTAAATGATGCTTGCTTACATGATCCATTTCCGACTTTGCTAGGACATAAACTCGGTAGAAGACAACAAACCTTATCCAAAATTATTAGGACTTGGTTGATATTTCGATAACCAAACCATGATAGATCTGAAGAAGAGAAGAAGAGATAGATATGAAGTAGATCCAGATTCTTGAAGCAAGAGACTGGAAAGTTACTGGGCCACTAGATGCCACAGAGGGAAGAATATTTGTGGAACAAACAAAGGGGAAATATCTTGATAACCTGTATAATGTAATTGCACAGATGGATGATTATGTGAATCCTTTAGCTAACGGTGCACTTAGTTGGTGGAGCATTAGTTCCTGTGCATTGGACTCAAAGGAAGCATTAGATGCTTGGTAGCAGAGATTGTATGAAGTATTGACGAGGAGATGTGATCACATTACCCACACATTACGATCGATTGGAACTGAGGTATGTGATCCACCAAAGAATAATGGACTAATAGCTATAGAATATTTTAGCAAGGAATTTGAATTGCAGATACCAGATCAACAAAGACTATTAGATTTAGATGTCGCGTTGAAAATGACCCCGACGAGATGGTGGGTTGCGTACAAGGATGGAATAGAGGATTGGCAACAATCTAGAAGGTTATTACAAGTCATATTTGGGGAAGGGAAAGATTATGTTGCGTGAAAATATACAGGGTTGAGTTGTCCTTCAGAGCATGTTACATAGTGCATTACGACATGGATTAAAGTACCAAAGTGAGATTGGACACATTGGTTTATACATGCCTTCGACACGATTATGAAGAATTGGTATCTAGAGATGGAAGTGAGTAGAGAGACAACAGATTGGGCAGAATTAACTTGGAACTTCAAGGTTACGTTCAGTTTTGAAGATGAGACCCCTTCAATATATATGGCTCTGAAGGTAATCAAGGACAATATTTTTACAACCGAAGAATCGATAGAAATAGTACTTGTATGTGGTACGCATAGATATTTTGTGACATTTAGAGAAGTTTTAGAATGTTATAATGTCGCTAGAAAAGAATAGGAAGATGAAGATCCAAGGAACTTGAAAATACCATAAACTTAAGGAGAACTAGTAGTAGAAGGTCCAAATCTTGAATTAGTTGTGTGCACAAAGCCTTTAAGAATGCACAAAGTAAACATTGGTACATAAGATAAGCCTAAGTTCATGAACATAGGAGACTATTGGAACGAGGAAATTGTTGAGAAGATAGCTGACTTACTGCAAGAGTATTGGGACATGTTCCCAACTACTTTTTCAGAGATAAAAGGAATTGTTGGAGAGCTAGGAGAGATGAAAATTTCATTGAAGTTGGATTCCAAGACTATGAGACAGAGACCCTACAAATAGAATCCAGTGTATAAGAAGAAAGTGAAAGCAAAGATAAACAGGATGTTGGAAGCTACAATCATTGAACCTGTCGCATAATCATAATGGATTAGTCCAATGGCAGTACAGGATAAGAAGATCAGAGGAATTAGGATTTATGTAGGCTTGAGGAAATTAAATAATTCTTGCTTACATGATGCATTTCCAACTCCATTTAAAAATGAAGTGTTGGAGAATGTAGGAGGAAAATAAGCCTATTCATTCACGAATGGATTTTTGGGATATCATCAGATAAATATTGTGTGGGAAGACAGACATAAGACTACATTTGCGACATAATGGGGAAGCTATAAATACATAGTAATGCCTTTTGGATTGAAGAATGCACCACCAATATTCTCTAGAGTGGTTGTAGTAACATTTAAAGAGTTTATTCATAAGTTATTAGAAGTATACTTAGATGATTGGAGAATGTTTAGTTTGTTGAAAAATCATGTGGAAATTCTACATTTGATGTTGGATAGGTGCAGGAAGTTTAAGATATATTTGAATTTAAAGAAGTGCATTTTTTGCACCTCGTTTGGTATCTTATTGGGCCATGTAGTGTGTAAGCAAGGACTGCTAGTGGATCCTGCGAAGATTTTTGTAATTGTTGATTTACCATCGCTTACTTCAGTATGATAGTTACGAATAATGTTGGGTCATACAGAGTATTACAAGAAGTTCATTAGGGGGTATGTGCAGATTACAACCCCATTGGAAAAGTTGTGTAAGAAAGAAATGAAATTCCAGTGGACTGAAGAATTTCATAGGAGTTTGGAATCTTTGAAGCATATGTTTGTTATAGCGTCGATTTTGATATTCCCAGATTGGAAGAAGGAGTTCCATGTTCATATGGATGCATCATTTGTAGCATTGGGATCATTTCTATCACAACATGGAGAAGGAGACTTAGACCATCTGATTGCATTTGCTGGCAGGAAATTGTCAACTATGGAACAAAACTATACTACTACAGAATGAGAAGGATTGGACATGGTGTATGCATTGTATAAATTCATACATTACTTGTTAGGTTCACACTTTAAGATGTATACAGATCATTTTACAAATAGATGCTTGGTCAATAANAGATGGTTTCTACTATTCCAGGAATATGAATTTGAAGTAATTGTGAAGTTAGGAAATTTGAACTTAGGATGATCATTTGTCATGCTTATTATCCAGGGAGGATTCATGCAATTTGGACGACAATTTACCAGACGTGCACTTATTTGTGGTACATATGGTGGATGAATGTTTTGCAGACATAGTCTAGTTTTTTAGTACAAGAGTAGCCCCACCTGAATTTGCAATTGCACAAAAGAAGCAACTAGTAATGAAGGCAACAGACTATCAACTAATAGCAGGAAATTTGTACAAGTTATGCACAGATGGTGTTCTGTGACGTTGTGTATTAGAGCATGAAATACATATGATATTGTCAGAGACACATGAAGGGGTTGTAGGGGGTAACTACGTAGGGACGACAACAAATCATCATATTTTTTGCATAGGATTATGGTGGCCTACCATTCACAAGGATACTAAGGAATTCTACCAAAGTTGTGATGTTTGTCAAAGACTTGGTAAGCCTTCCAAGAGGGATGATATGTCATCAGTACCGCAAGTGACATTACAGGATTTTGAGAAATGGGCAATGGAATTTGTTGGGATGATCAACTTGCCATTAAAGAGGTAAGGATCTAGATACATTATTATTGCGACGGATTACTTGACCAGATGGGTCGAGGCAGAACTTGTTAGAGATTGCAACACATAGACAGATGCAAAATTTTTGTTTGAAAATGTGGTTACAAGGTTTGGATGCCCAAGAATACTTATGAGTGATCAGGGAACTCATTTCCTGAATTGAACGATTGCATCTTTGACAAAGGAGCTTCAAATTCACCATCAGAAGATCACATTGGATCACCCTCATGCAAATGGAACAGTAGAAGCATTCAATAAGATCCTAGAACATGCACTGAAAAAAGTTTGAAATGTAATCTGAGATGACTTGGACATGAGGATTCCAACAGTGTTATGGATGTATAGGAATACAAGTAAGAATTTGACAGGACATATCCCATTCAGACTAGTGTATGACCAAGAAGTCGTTATTCCTATGGAACTCATAGTACCAACTCTGCGCATTGTTGCGTTGACAAAACTTATTGATTATGGTGCGGTGGAGAAGAGACTTTCAGAGCTAGTATAATTGGAAGAAGACTGGTTTGTCATAGGTTTCCATTAGCAAGTACAAAAAGTGTGCGAGAAAGCATGGCATGATAGGCACATTAAACAAAAGAAATTTCAAATAGGAGTCTTAGTGTTACTCTACGACAAGAAGTTTTTGCAACATAGGGGGAAGTTCTAGATGCACTGGTTGGGCCCATATGTGATAAGGTTCATGACAGATGCAGGTGTTGTACAATTGGAGAAATGGAATGGAGAAATTGTGGAAGGACTGGTTAATGGTAGTCGACTGAAACTATATAGGGATAGTCAGGATTCCCCGCACTATGGGACTGAAATGTGTACCATAGTACTTGTATTATAGTGTATTATAGAAATAAAAATTGAAAAAGAGAGAAGGAAGAAAAGAAGAGAAGATGAAGTGGTAATCATGAATTATTTAAAGAAGCATGCAAAGACAAACAAGAGAATGTCGCAAACAAGAAAGAAAAAGGAATAAATGCACAAAAAGGTGAAGGGGAGTACTAAGAAAGAAGTTAAGGTTGAAGATCCACGTAGATGATGGTTGAAGGCATTAAAGATCAAACTTGATGAGACAAGCATTAAGGAGCTATCATAACGGTAAACTGGTGGAGATGCGTAGTCATAAATGAAAAGAAACAATGAGATCATGATAGACTGACAAGATCTATACCATGACCCATAGAATAATCCGAATCCATTGCAAAGTATGGAAAGAATTGAATGTGAATACATTTAGATTGGACAACAAGTTTTGGGCACAAAGAAGCTAATAACAGTTGGGAGCAGGTGATAAAATTAGTCGAAGGGTCGATGGAAAGAAGTTATTGTCATTTGAGATTTCATAAGAGAGCAGCAAGAGTAGAGAGTCAAGTGAACGCAAATAGAGCTGAAGGAGTTAAGATAAGTGTGTTGCAGAGAGCTATGGTGAAACCCAATTCAATCACTGAATCAACATCAGAGACAAAGAAACAACGCACTAAGCCATCAATAACACCAGTATAGGAAGAGACCCCAGGAGCATCTGCATCATAGCTGAGTTCGGTCATTTTTTTAAAGGATTACATATCACCCAGAAAGCCAACAATGAAGCCTGTCAAGTTACACAAGGAAGTGAAGTATGAGCTCATGGAGCCAAAAATTCCACCAGATGTAATAGTTGAAGGAGATATGTTAGGCGCAGTACCAAGTTTGAATTTTTCACATCATGACCTATCAGACGAGAAGAATTTATTGGAGTTAGCACCAAGGAAATACCTGAAGACATTCATTTCTCCAGAGACATCATGTATTAGGGTTAAGCCAAAGAATTGGGCAGTATGGTTGGCAAAATCAGGGATTCTGAACTTGTTAGAAATATTGTGCTTTGGTAGGAACACTGACATCAATGCCTACGTCAAGATGCTATTAAGTTGCTTCCATGGAGGGTTTTTGTGGTTGGACAGGCTAGTGTCGATTGACACAGAGTTAAGGTGTCAATAGGAAAGCAACACAAGAGAGTGAAGAGAAGATGAAAACCCACATTACAACAAAGATAGTAGAAGAAATATTGTAGCAGGAAACACAAGTCAAAGAAAAGGTTACGATTGTAAGAGAAACATTTCACAAGTTCATGGCAACATGGAAGCAAGCCTGAAGTGGATTAGTATGAACCACGGGTGAGTGTTGGGGGCCTGTTGGAGTAGGAAAATTTGGGTAAGTTTTGGGAATCATGCAGGATAAATCACATGAAAAGTCAGCCAAGAGCAGCACGCATGGAAGAAAGAAAAGAAGTTGGTCAGCGTGCAAAAGGCGGAAATTAGTTAGGAGTTTTGGGACATTTTGTCCACATTGTAATAGGATAATCCCTAATGTATATGTATAAATATGTAATGAATTTTTGGGTAGAAGTAGTTCTTTTGGTAGTTGGTGATGAGTTAATAGAGGATCTAGTTCACGAGTTTGTGAGTTCAGAAAGACTAGTTGTTATGTATGAGGAGTAAGGCATAATGAACTAAATGTGCACTGTATGCGCGAACAGTAAGGCATGTTGGGTTATAGCGGAGATATATGTATGATCATAGTGCACACCTGTTGTAAGGACTAAATATGAATGATAATATAAGAATCTTGTCATTGGGATGTATCCTAGTTTGGGGTGAACCATGTTAAATTCATGTGTTCTGATGTGTTTGTTTCATGGTGTGTTTGTTTACTCTGTTTATAGCGCACATTTAATAGATTCTTAATGGTTAATATGAATATGTATCTTATGGTTCCACACACATGTTGAATGATTAAGTATGATGAATCTGTCATACATTATTATGTTGTTATGATTTCACGCACCGGGTATATTGCATGTTGAATGAATGTTAAATCATGATGAATGTTAGATCGGTCTCCATTCCCTTCAAGACTACAAAAGTTTGGTTCCTACAGTCCCCATAGGTACCTTGGGTGACACCTCACCTGCTTGTGGGTGATGTTGAAAGGGTTGGTAAATTTAGAGTTTTCTTGGTGAATTAATGTTGAACCTCGGGTCTGCCCACTGTGCACTAACAAATGGTTATGTTGTCAGGACCTGAATTTTTGATGGAGGGGAATGTGGAGGATGAATAAGGAAGATATCAAAGAATGGTTGAATACAAAGGAGATAAAGTTTATAGTAGATCAGAATCAAAACCCATAGATCAATGCAGAAGAATGGTTACAAAGGTGTGTGTTTACAGATTTGCATGAAATTTTATTTGTTGACTTCCCAAATTTTTTAGCGAAGTAAATCTAGAGATTAATTGAACATAATGGAAGATATCATATTGTGGTTATGAGGAATTGGACCCCATAATTGATTCAATAAGTTAATGTAGTAAGTAATAAGATATCATGTGTAATATTTTGACTCGATGTACTATTTCCACTACAATTACTACTTTTACTACTATCTTTACTTCATTTATTATTATAACTGATGAATATGAGGATTTGTGTAGACTTGAGGAAATTAAATGATGCTTTCTTACATGATCCATCTCCAACTTTGTTTACATATGAAGTGTTGGAATGAAGTATTCTTTAAGGGTCCACTTGGAAGATACTTGAGGTCATTGTCTACTTGGATTAAGATGTTGTTGTGCGACAAGGGAGTTATGAAGATAGAATCTGATTGCCTTAGTATCTAAGCACCTTCACACACATAGGGGAACTAGGGGTTGACCATGGAATGGTCTGAGTGTATGGAAAAGGATGCAGAAAAGAAGGAATGAGGAACATATGGGCTGAGGAAGCAAAGAGAAGAAGAGTGTGCAACAAACAAAGAGATTGGAGTATTGCGCGGTGGTAAGAGATTTAGACCAAATAAGAAGAGGATCGTGGCTGAGAGAGAGGGGCAACACAATGATATTGAGGAAAGAGACGCTGGTGTGATAATCCAATTCGAAAAAATTATACACGTAGAAGGGAAAGATCGTCAACTCAATTTGATAGAAGAAGATCCCACTCAAATCAAACTCTGGTTCGAACCCACGACCCCGTGTGCATCACTAGGAATTGAGGTAAGGTCAAAAGATTTGTCAATTATAGTTAGTAAAGGAAGTAAACATAGTGGTAAAATTAGTAACAATAGTGGAAATAGTATGCCGAGTCATAATCAATTAGTAGTATCATGAAAGAATATCACGTAGAACACTACGGCAGGGGTAGATCCTATTTTAAGAATGCCTATCTTCCATGGATAGAGGACAGAGGATATTGGACAACATTTGTTTGTTTTTGAAGTGACATGGATAGTGAAAAATATCCAGGATGATGATGCAACGATTGTGTAGTTGGCAACAACATTTAGAGATTGCACACTACTATGGCACATGAAATTTCAAAATACTACACCTGCGAGACAAACTAGAACATTGGTAGAGGTAAGACACAATTTATTGAAAGAATTCTAGAAGCCTAGGTCTAAGTCGCAGTGCATTACAAAGCCAAAGGAAATAAAGGAGATAGTGAATGAATCAGTGTGGGATTAGGATCAAAGGTTTAAGATATTGAATGATCAACTGACATTCCATATTCCAGATTAATAACATAGGGAGTGGTTTATTGCAGGATTGTTGTTCCATATACGTTGCCCTTTGACGCAACAGAAGATTGTGTCGTAGTAAGAAGCCTTATAAATTTCTATGGAACTGTAAGCACCCCTTTTAGGAGAGAACGATGCATGGATGGATCAATTTCAGTCATAGTTAGTTGCGTTGACGATACAATTGCAAGAGATAGATAAAGGGAAAGAAAAGTGTGAGGAAGTATGGCACGTTACATCTAAAAAAGGAACTCCATCATAAGAATGAGTGTCCTACTTTTAGAGAGTACTTGGGTATAGGAGCCCCGAATCCTTTAGGAGCATGGTGTGAGATATGTAAGACGATGGGTCATCACTCTAATGATTTCTCGTTGATGCGGAAGTACCAGAGTACTGTGAGAAACCTGTTTTGTAACTTTTGTAAATTTGTCGGACATCATGAAAAGGAATGTCACACATTGGATTTGATGAGGGAGTGCACTATAGATGTATACCAAGTCCAAAGGGAAGAAGCAATAGAAATGGGGGTATCACAATATAATACATTGGGAGGTTATAATCAAGGAGGACGAGGAGGTTTCAGAGGTCGCGGAAGAGGAGGATCTGGCAGAGGGAAGAGGTCCAATTATATGTTATAATTGTAATCAGCCTGAGCACTTAGCACAAGATGTCTAAACCTCTACATGATGTGTACTTATTGCAGAGCACTAGATCATGCAACACAGGATTTCCCACAGTTGATCACAAAGTGGCAAGAGAAGAGAAACACAAATGTACATATGATAGCATTCAAAGAGCATGATGAACAACCTAAGATAACAACGAGAGATTTAGAGTTCCCTACGACATAGTTACAAGAGCATGTAAAGGCACTTAGTCATATCGAATTGGTGTTGTATCAGTTTCCCATAGAAGTATTACATAGTCTACAGACGAGCGTCACATAGTAAATTGAAGTGTGCACTATGTGAATGTCGATGGAATTAACTAAGGCAATGGTAAATAAGGATGTGCTACATGCAGAATGCCATAGACTTATGCAGGAGAGGGATGAGGCCATATAGAGGATAGAGAGATTGAAACAGGAGTTACAGGGGGTCTATAGTACTATTCCAAAAGTGTTTATAAAGGAAGACAAAACAAGTCACGAAGATAGTCAAAGCCATTCATGGATTTCACATGAAGATTAATGATTTGGAAGTGCACCAGACACTGAGTATGCCACTATAAGAAATAGAGCATATAGAGAAGACAAATGCCACAACAATAGAAATCATAAAGAGAATGAAGGAGGAGTGTGCCAAGTTGTATGACGAAATCACACAAGTGTGGATGCAACTAACAAAAGATGCAAAGTTCCAAGTAATCGAGCATAATTTGCAGGCTATGCAATATAAGGTGAAAAAGTTCAAGGAAACCATGAGCACTCTGCCACCGACAGAAAATATGACTGCATTTGCCAAGAATAGGCAACTATAATTAGAGATGAGCCAATTGAGAGCAAAAAAACATGCTCGTGCACAAAATTTAGAGATGTTGCAGGAGGAACCATTTTGAGTGGCAGGGGAACTTGCAGTTACGCAAGGCATCATGAGGAAGGCAAAACAAGAGCATGAAGAGAAGCTGAAAACCCACATTACAACAGAGATAGCAGAAGACATATTGCAACATGAAACACAAGTCAAAGAAAAGGTCAGGGCTATATGAGAAACATTTCACAAGTTCATGGCAACATGGAAGCAAGCCTGAAGTGGATCGGAAGTCCCACATGTGAGTGTTGGGGGAATGTTGGAGTAGGAAATTTTGGGTAGGTTTTGGGAATAGTGCAAGAGCAATCGTGCGACAAGTAAGCCAGGAGCAGCAAGCGTAAAAGAAGAAAAAGCAGTTGGTCAATGTGCAAAAGGTAGAAATTAGTTAGGAGTTTTGGGACATTTTGTTAACATTGTAAAGGGATAAGCCCTAATGTATATGTATAAATATGTAATGGTTTTTTGGGTAGAAGGAGTTCTTTTGATAGTTGGTGATGAGTTAATATA